>VXAL01016566.1:1193-17903 GCA_013399475.1 Chauna torquata
GGGTGGGGGGGGGGGCGTCCCCCTCCCGCCCCCCCTCCCGTGGCCGCATCCTGCCCGGGGAGGGAACACAGCATCCCCCGAGGGCTGATGCGAGGCCGGGAGCAGTGCAGGGCCCCGTGCCCCTGCCGGCCCCACTGACACCCGGCTCCATTGCAGGCGCTGACCCCCGCCGGGCCCCCGCCGGGCCAACTGGTCGCCCCCCTGACCGGGAACAACGCGGGGCTGCGCCGGGCAGAGATCAAGCCGGGCGTGCGGGAGATCCACCTCTGCAAGGACGAGCGGGGCAAGACGGGGCTGCAGCTGAGAAACATCGACCAGGTGAGGGGGCTGGGCTGGCGCGGGGCTGTGAACGGCACGGTGTGGTGCTCCACGGCACAGCACGGCACGGCACGGCACGGCACGGCATGGTGCTCCACCGCATGGCACAGCACGGTGCGGTGCTGCACGGCACAGTGTAGTGCACCATTGCGTGGCGCAGCATGACACGGCACGGTGCACCACTGCATGGCGTGGCATGGCATGGCACGGCATGGCATGGCACGGCGCGGCACGGCACGCCTCTGCATGGCGTGGCACAGCGTGGTGCACCATCGCGTGGCACAGCACGGCACGCAGCACGGCACGGCCACCTGGTCCCCACGCCATCGCTCCCCCCGTGTCCCCAGGGCATCTTCGTGCAGCTGGTGAAGGCCAACTCGCCGGCGTCGCTGGTGGGGCTGCGCTTCGGCGACCAGATCCTGCAGATCGACGGCAAGAACTGCACGGGCTGGAGCAGCGACAAGGCCCACCGGGTGCTGAAGAAGGCGTCCCCGGAGAAGATCGTCATGGTGGTGCGGGACAGGTGAGCGGCAGGTGGCCGGGCGCGCGGTGCCATGCGCGGGGGTGGCACTGACCGCACTGTCCCCGCAGGCCGTTCCAGCGCACCGTCACCGTGCACAAGGACAGCACCGGCCATGTGGGCGTCGTGGTCAAGAAGGGGAAGATCGTGTCGCTGGCCAAGGACAGCTCTGCCGCCCGCAACGGCCTCCTGACCCACCACTACATCTGCGAGGTCAATGGCCAGAACGTCATCGGCATGAAGGTAGGGCCGCGTCCCCGTCCCCGTCCCCGTCCCCATGGTGCAACTGCCAGGTGTGAGGGCAGCCCGGGTGCTGCCCCGTGGCCTGGTGCAGGGTCAATTTGGGTGCAAACTGCAGGATTTAAAGACTCAGAGCCATCAGGGTGCTGCCACCCTGGGAGAGGTGTGGGTTAGATGGGGCTGGGTGAAGGGGGGGGTCACCACGTTTCAGCACTGTCACGAGTGGGTTCTGCACAACTGTCTGCGCAAAACACGCCCGGGGGTGCCCTGTGCCCAGGATCTGGCCAGGGCAGGAGCCGTGTGGAGCTGGGCGAGATGCCGTGCCGTGGTGGCTGCAGGGCGATGGGCAGAGCCGGGCCACCCCGGGGGCCACCGCTCACCTCCCACCGCCCTCTCGCCTCCAGGATAAGCAGCTCACGGATGTGCTGGCGGGTGCGGGGAACGTCATCACGCTGACCATCATCCCCGCCGTCATCTACGAGCACATGGTCAAACGGTGAGAACGTGGGGTGCCCGTGCCCCCTGTCCCCCACCGCAGCCCCACGGTGCCCCCCGAGGGGACCCACGGGCTTGCCCCTGAGCACCTTCCCTGCGCCCAGGCTGTCGGCGGGGCTGGTGAAGTCGTCCATGGACCACTCCATCCCTGACCTCTGATGTGATCGCTGCCATCTCGCCACCCCAGCGGGTGGACACTGCTGTGGGCACCCCTCTGGCCAAGCCTGGAAGTGTGTGGGGGGGTGGGGTTAAAAGGGGCCACGGAAGGTGCCCCTGCAGCTCCCCCCCCAAAAGAAGCTTGCACCACAAAAACCCATAAAGAGCCGGCAGCTGCAGGGCAGCACAGGGCACCGCAACGCTGTCCCGCATCCCCGTGGCTCTCTCCTCCCCCTCAGCAGCAGGAATGGGGAACGTGCCCCCCACCTCTGCACTGCATCTCCTTGTCCCAGGGTCCTCGTGTCCCCCTCCATGTCCCCTTGTGTCCCCTGTGGCCACTTGGGCCAGCCACCCTCGGGGCAGATGCCAAAGGCTGGCTCCAGCGAAAGCAGACACAGACCCAGCGACGTTTATTACATCCACCACAGACAGCGGGTACAGGACAGTGGAAACGAGAGAAGGGGGGTTACAGCTTTTTCACTTCTGTATTTAAAAAATATATTATATAGATTTGTCTTTCAAATATAATCGTTACATTTATTTCTTGGCAAAGCTTTGGATAGTCTAACAGACGTGTACACAGAGCCACAAATACATTGCACAAGAGGCTTATATCCTAGGGCCGCTCACATTTGCCGCCCTGGCTGCGTTGCGACCGCTTTTCCCCAAATATTTTACATGGTGCTGCCCCTCGCCCCGCTGACGGGGAGGGCGCGGGGAGGCTTGGGGCATGCGGGACATGGTGGGGGCCAAGGCCAGTGGGTGGCAGCCGGGGCCCCACGAGCGTCGCCGGCTCCTGCAGCACCCACGGGTGCTAGAGCGGGGCAGGGGGACACCGTCAGTTCAAGTCACGAAGAAGCTGCAGACATTCGTGGTAGGGGCCAGGGCCTGTGCCCCTCGGCGCACCTTGGGGGGGGGCCTGAAGTCTGGTGCCTCACCAGCCCCCCACTGACCAATCTTTGCTGTCTTTACTTTTCAAAAAAAAAAAAAAAAGGCATTTTTCCGGAGGCAGCCAGCAAAATGGGGTTGTGGCCGGGCGGGGGTGGGCAAGGATGCTCGGCTCTGCCCGCACGGCCCTGCCCGTGCCCCTCGCTGCCTCCTGGCACGGGGCTGCCCAAATCCCCAGCATCGCCGCTGCCAAACCGAGAGGGCACCCGGTGCTGCTCCGCAGCGGCCAGAACGGGTGCTGGGCCCCCGTCCCCCGCAGGCGCTGCCGGCAGCGGGGTCAGCCTGTCCTCGCCCCCCCCACCACAGGGCTTTAGTCTACCAAAAGAAAAAAGTGAATATAGTGCAAAGCAAACGAATGAACGGTACGGGACTGATGGCGCTGCGGGTGGCTCAGCCTTGCTCAGACGCGTGAGGTATATCCGATTTCCATCCGATTTCCATCCGATTTCCATCTCGGTTGTCCACAGGCTTCCTGCTGGCCTCCCGCCTGCAGCCGGAATTTGCTGTTGCTGTGCAAAGCCGCACCTGGAGCAAGGATCATGCACAGGGGGGTCCCACCACAGCCGCATCCTGGCCCCCCGGTGCTGGAGAGCTCCTTGCCATCACCTGCCCCCGGAGAGCTGTCCCCTGGGCCATGCAAGGACAACCAAAAAGAAAGCAAGTACCATGAAGTGACCCCCCCGGCAGGGTGGTGTCCCCGCAGCTGCAGGAGCCGCGGGCAGCAGCGTCAATGCCTGGTGAGGGGACAGGGCTCGGCCATCCCGCGTGTCACCGGTCTTCCTTTGGGACAAAGGCATTGGAGCAGCAGCATGACCCCCCCATGCCCCTTTCGCCCCCTCTCTGCCCCTTAGGGCTGCGTAAGGAGCCGGAGCAGATGAAGCGCTCCCGGGAGCGGGCTTTACAATCAGCGGTCGGTCCGTGGGGGCGGGCGGGGGGGCGGCNGCTGACGGCGCGGCAGCCCATCCTGCGGATGGAGTGCAGGGCCACGGTGCAGCAGCCCCGCAGCAGCGAGCTGATGTTGTAGATGGGCTGGCCCTGCCGGCGCTGCGAGCGGCACAGCCAGGCCACCGTGGGCACCGCCGGCACCACCACGGCCAGCAGATCCACGATGAAGTGGCGGCTCCAGTAGCTCTTGGACGCGGCCGTGTCGCAGCTCGCCTCCGCCTCCTCCTCCGCAGCGCAGGTGATGGCCACGGACGGGCTGGCGCTGCGGGGCTGGTGCACGGCAGGGTTGTGGGGGGCCCCCGCCTCCGTGGCCTCGGGGTCCACGGCCACCAGGTCCGTGGCCCCGGCGGGGTTTGGCGGCTCGCAGCCGGGCGCTATGTCTTCCATTTCGGAGACCCAGGCGGAGGTGGGGCTGCCTAAGCTGCAAGCCTGGGACTTCATCACCTTCTCCAGGATGGTGTCCAGGTCGGGCTGGCAGTGCGCAAAGTCCGTCTGGATGGCCCGCTCCTGCATGCAGCTGGCCTGCACGCCCGCCTCCACGCCGCCCCGCAGCCCCAGCAGCTTCTCGTAGGTGGAGCTGGGGGGCAGCCGGGCGCAGGGTTCCCCCCCCTCCAGCAAGTCCGGGCGGCCGGGCGCCTCGTCCGCCCCTGCGAAGCCGCTGTCGGCCCCCTCGTCCACCGAGATGGTCTGCGAGCCGCCCACATTGCGGTCCCCGGCCGCCTGGTCGCTCAGCTTGGTGTAGGTGGAGCTGCGGGTGAGGGAGCGGGCAGGGGACCCCCCCGCCGACTCGCCGGCCCCCTCCTCCTTCAGCGCCCCGTTCTGCGCGATCTCCATGCTGTGCAGCAGCGTCTCCAGCTTCTTGTTCTGGATGTTGATGTCCACGAAGTATTTCTGGAGCCCCTTGTCCTTCTCCATCAGGTTGTTCTTCACCGTGTCGATGACCTGCTTCAGCTGCTTGATCTCCTTGCGGGCCTCCTTCAGCGCCAGCTGGGCCTCCACGCGGTGGCACTCCTCCTCGATCCAGTCCTCCTGCATCCGCGACAGCTGAGTTTTCAGGTCCTCGATCTCAGCATCTCTGCAAGAGACAGGGGCGGGCGCACGGGCGGACGGTCACCACGGTCCCCACCGCGCCGGGCTGGGGCACCGTGACGGCACTGGGGTTGCTGTGGGGCCAAGTGCTCGCGTGCCCAGCAATTACCGTGGCTATTTAGAGCAGTGATTTAGACGGAGACCGACCCGGAAAACCCATGGTTGGGACCCAGGGCTGGATCCAGAGGCTCAGGGACCCTTGGGAGTGATGCCCAGCCCCTTCCCGGAGGGGCTGCAGAGCCCAGGGCCTCCCGAGGGCTGCATGGGGACAGGCAGGTGCCCAGGGCGGGCGCGTGACAGCTGGCACGGCAGTGAGGATGTGCCTAAGCCCCCAGAGGAGCAGATGGAGATTAGCCACTCCATCATGCTGAAATTCAGAAAAACTGTGGGAGAGAAAAACTGGCAGCGAAGGGAAGAGCACAGTCACCTCCGGCGAGACTTACAGGCTGTGCAGCCCCTAAATCTGCTCCCCAGTTTGGCAACGAATTCAGACCATGAAAAGAAAACAGGGAGAGCTGCGTGCCTGCAGTACCCTGCAAATCCACGATGCTCAGTGCCTCGGGGCAGCCCTGGCAGCAGGGCAGGCACAAATCCGAGGACGAGGCATCGCTGCGGGGACGCGAGCAGCTGAGAGACATGGTCCCACACTGCGTCCGGGCGATGCCACTGCGGGGCACTGGCACCGGGGCTGGCACTGGGGCCCTTCCCCGACGGCTCCGTGCTGGGGGCTGCGGCGCTGCCCCGCGCTCACCTGTCCTGCAGCCGCTCCTGCGTGTCCTTCAGGCGCGCCTTCAGGTGCCGGATGCAGACCTCCTTCTGCTGCAGGGGTGTCAGGTACTGCTCCGGTGTCGGCGGCTTGATCCCATGGTTGTCACTGCAGAGGTTGTACTTGGCCGAGCGCCTGCGAGGACACGGCCGTCACCCTGCCGCCAGCGCGGGGCTCGGTGGAGGGGCTGAGCTCCCCAAGGAGACGTCTCTCACGTGGGGCGCAGGGCAATGCCAGCCCCATAACACACCCCAAAGGAGCCCCAAGGGCAGGAGGAGAAGGGCTGCGGGTCTCAGGGCGGCCACGCCACCCTGGGCACAGCTCTCTGGTGGCTGTCCCACGGCCACCGAGCCTGTGTCAGAGACAGGCTGGGCGGCTTGGCCAAGGCACAGCAGCGGGGCCGCGGGTGCATGAGCAGAGCGGGTGCTAGCATCGCTGTGTGCCCACAGCAAGCTTTCCGAGGAATGTAAGATGTGGATGGAAACCGCAGGGTGGGATCAGTCCCATCAGAGGTGGGTCTGGAAGATGTGCAATGGGATGGCTCAGGATGGAGCAGGTCTGGAGCCGCCCTGTCCATGGAGAGCAAGCTGGGGCATCCAGCACGTGTCCCGGGCTGCAGCAGCGCTGCTGTTGCCACCAGGACAGATGAGGTTGATGTCTCTGGCTTAAAGCCCAAGGCAGCTTGGCAAGCACGGGGTGGCCGGGGATGGGAAGGGATCAGAAGAGGCTGCTGCCCTGAGGCTGCATGCCTGGGCTGGGAGGGAGCAGCGCAAGGCACAGAGAGCTGCATGCAGCACGAGATGCTCTTGCATTGCAGCAGAGCGGACCAAATCCCCTGCACATCGCAGCGGGGTGGTCCGAACCCTCTGCACATCACAGCAGAGCAGCCAAAACCCCTGCACATCGCCACAGGGCAGCCCCAAACTGCTGGGCATCGTGACAGGCAGCCCAGCAGCACGCTCCGTGCAGGCATAAGCGACGTGTTAGGAGCAGCCAGGCAGGACAGTGGCCTTGCAATGCCCGTGGCCACCCCGTCCCTGCCGTGGCACAGGCTCTGTTTGCCAGGTTGCCCCCAGGCTCTTCATTTCCTCCCAGATTTGATGCCACCTCTGGGAGCTGGAAGGCGGCAGCCCCAGCCTGGGGATGAGCCTTGCGTGTGCCGGAGCAATGCACGGGCAGCCCCAAACACGGAGCCCACGGGAGCTCCCCTCCGACGAGCCAGGCTGCCTACGGCCCTCACCACGCACCCTCCAGGCAGCACAAAGGGCTTGAAACAAGACGCTCTTCTACTGCACCTTCTGTCCCAAAGGTCCCGGGAGCGTTCCTGGGGCGCAGGGGAGCGGAGGGAGGAATGCGTGCAGGCGCACAAGCCACAGCCATGGGAGGGACAGGGACAGGGCACGGGGCTGGCAGGTGGGGTGACGGGGAGGGAGAAGACAGAACAACGGCGGTGGAGCGGTTTTGAGGAGGCTGGTGGGGGTCTTGGCAGACACACCGGCAGCTCCGCAGGCTGCGGCTCGCCCAGCCGCCAAGCGCGGCAGCACAGCCTTGCTCTGCGGTCCCTGCCCCGCAGGGCACCAGCACCGGCAGCACGGGCACTGGAGCCAGAGCTGCTGCCCCTGCCCGGGGGCACCCGGCAGCCTCCCGCGGGCCCTGTCCCCTGCGTAGGGGCTGCGGGTGACGGGTTACCTTGGGGTGGGGCTGCTGTCGCTGCCCTTGCAGGAGCCAGAATTGCTGCTGCTGCTCAGCGAGGAGGTGCCGTAGGTGTCCCTCCCGGGGGGCGAGGGGCGCCTGGAGGCAGGGAGAAGAGGCTGTGTCTCAGGCCGAGTGGCTGAGGGCGCTGAAGACTTAAAGAAGGAGGCAAAGCCACTCCGTCCATAAAGCCCGCGACTGCCAACCACCACACCGAGAACACACAAGACAAAAGGACAAAACAAACAGCAGGGATCAAAATGGCACACACACGGCGACGGGCACGAAGGCAGGGCGGGGGGCTGCCCACCCGCTCCCCCCGGCGTGGCATCCCCCGGGCACCAGCACGGCATCCCCGTGCCCCAAGGACCGGGACCAGGAGTTCCCCGGGAGCGCGGCCCCAGCAGAGCTTGAGCCGCCTGCTGGCAGCAGGGCTGGGCGAGCAGCAGCCCAGGCTGTCGCACCTACGCATGGGCAAACCTGCCTTTCCTCTGCTGGTGACGGCTGCAGCCAGTAACTAAAAAACTGCAGCCCAGGACATCCAGAGGGGAATAAATGCATTTTTTTTTTCTTTTTCCTTTTTGCTTTCTACCACTGCAGGTCAAGGACAGTCTTTCCAAGGGCTAGCTCCGGCATCACTGCCTGATCCCAGTGCCCTCACACCGCTGGCTGGGGATGGGGCCTCCACCAGCACCTGCCTCTGGTGGACGGGACCGAGGAGTCGATCCTGGGACAGAGGAGTCAATGCCGGCTGCGGCAGAGACATACAGAGAGGGATGGGGTGCGGTGCTGGGGGTGCTCCATGCGGGGACGGGGAGCTCTGTGCAGCAGTCAGCGACATGCAACGCCTAAAACCCGGGCTGGGCATTGGTGCCGTGAAGCGGCAGCTCTGGGCTGGGGTGCACGGGAGGAAGGGGACGCTCCCTGCCCTGCTGCTAACCAGAAGAAGTGCCGGGCAGGCTCTGGTGCCCGCTCCCGGGGGCGAGAGGCCAAAGCATATTCACCTTCGCGATCCGGTGGACGAGCGTCTGCTCCCCGGCAGAGACATGGCCGCGGTGCCGCAGGTCCTGGGCGTGGGGGAACTGTGGGTTAAACGCAACAGAGAGAGGAGATTAAGGTGGGGAAACCTCCCGGGGGGGGACGGAGCCGTGCAAAGTGCCCACACAGAGGTCAGCCCCTGCGCGAAGGCATCGATTTAAACCTTGGGGTCACCTTTACGGGGACAGATGTGGACTGCATCCCACGCACACCCGAGCTCTGCTCTCTGCCAGCCTCCCACGGCCCAGAAACGCCAGGATGCTGCGTGCCCAGGGTCCTCCCCCAGCAGTGCCCAGGGCGAGGGCTTCCCTCATTTATAAGGCAAAGCAGAAGCGCTGCAGACACCCGCCCGTGCGTTCCTGGGGTCTCTACGGGATGAGACTGCTGTGCCCTGATGCCCAGCCCTGCACCTCGCCGCATCCCACCCCAGCAGTGACCAGGGCACGCTGCTGTCCCTGCTGCAGGCTGGCCGCCCGCTTGTCGTTAATTAAGTCCGAATCGCCCATGCAGCAGCGAAAGCAGGTAAGGAAGCACAGATCCCCGTGTGATGCGGCAGCAGCAGCTAATCCCATGAGAATCACAGATCTTGTTTTCCTGCAAATAAATAGGCCAGATCCAGAGATCTGTAGCAGTCGGCTGGAGCTGCTCGAGCAGGCAGCAGCTCCGGACCCACGTGGGGATGGGAACTGCTGCAGAGGAGGATTGCTATGGGAAGCATCCGCTCTGCACATCCATCGCACCGAGCAGGCACCGTCGCGCTGCCCGCCGCGCTCATGGGCTGCTGGGGATGGCCAGGGGCACCACGCGGGCCCCCCATCCCTGACACACTCAAGCTGCCGGCATTTGTCCCAGATTTTGGCAGCTTCAGCCCAGGGCAGCTCGAGCGACAGGACCGGTTGTCTGATAATCGATGGGCGGCTGGGAATGCTAAGTGCTGCGTGGGCTCCGGTCCAGGGGAGGGACAGAAGTGGAGTAAGGGGGGAGGAGGCCGGAGGAAAGGAGGGAGCACTGCCAGCTCGCGCCTGATGTGGCCTTTTGCGTTTGAAATCCCAGATTTTTTCTCCAGGCTAACTCCTGCCTGATGCTCAGAGCCCTCTCCTCTCCCCAGGGCTCGCTGCTACCAGCTCCCCAAACCAGGGCACCGGCCAGCTCAGAGAGCTGCAGCAGAGGGGCTGGCGATGTGCAGCCATGGTGAGTCCCCACCCCAGCAAGCCCAGTGCCCCACACCGGGGGGGTCCAGCCCCACGGGTCCTGGGGGTCCTGGGTGGGCACAGGGGGATGCCCTGGGCAGGGGCGGCAGCACTCTGCCCGGACGGATCAGAGCTCCTGGATCGACGGCGCGCGCGGCCGCAGGGCTTTGCTAATGCAGCAGCGTGAATCAGCAGCCAGCGCGCAGGAGCCTGGCCCTCCGGCAGCGCCGTGCGCTGCGGCACAGCCCGAGCGGGCACAGCCTGTCCCTGCTCCTCAGGCCACGCTGTGCCCCCGAGCAGCCTCCAGGCAGGGCTTTACGGAGATTTGCAGCCACAGAGATTAACTCCTCACCCCCTCGCAGCCCTAAGCAGCGTGCGCTGGCCCATGGCAGCCAAGCAGCGCCCAGCATCACCGCTGCCTCCTGCTCTTCCCATTCACAGCGAAGTTACGGGCACACAACACGGCTCTGCTCGGGAGGGAGCCCGCTGTGTGCTCCCCGGGCAGTGCTGGGGGTTTCACGCAGCACCAGGCGAGGAGTGCCAGGACCGGGGGCAGCCCCCGTGCGCCTGCACAGCAGGGGCTCCAGCAAGCTCCCCGTGCCGCAGCCCGGCACCTCCTGCCAGCGCCCGCCGCGGTGCCGCGAACCCTCTGCCTCCTGCTCAGGTCCCTGCCGTGGCACAGCCCTCCCGGCCGGAGACCCGGGTCTGCCTTGTCAGGCTTCCTCCTGCAACAAGCAGGCTGGCTTTAATTGCTGGTAATAAATTGGTGCTGTCTCTGTTCTCCAGAATCAATGGGCTGTTTCAGTCTCCCCAGAAGCCTCACCGTGCCCGCGGGCTGCCAAGGACAGGCAGGTTTGGCAGACTTACGGCCAAAGCTAAAACACCGTTCCCACACATACATAGCAAACGCATACTTCGCCTCTACAGGCCAAGGTAGTTACTTATTTGCAGCCAGAATTACCACAACTGAGTGAACCAGGACAAGCAGCTACAGGGAGAAGTGAGCCTTGCCACGAAAGCGCGGGAAATCCAAGGTGATCTTATCGCACTTGAAATGCAAGAAAGGAACAAGCAGCGATGACCTCTGCTTTCCGTACGCTCAGCCGCAGCTCCCCACCGGCTCTGCAGCGCTGCGAGAGCGCGGGGAGATCTGCTGCAAACCCCAGCCACAGCTTTTTTGGGGGAAAACCGACACGAGGACAGAGCCTGCCCACTCTGCGCTCCGTCGGGCAGCTGCCCAGCGCCCGGGAGGGGATTTGCAGGGGACAGAGCCGTCGTCCCAGCCAGCCTGGAGCCGAAACGCCCTGCGCTGCTGGTGGCAGCCTGGGTGAGAGCTTTCCCAGAGCCACCGTGGCAAGCAGCCCATGCACAGTGGCTCTGGCTCTCTGTAGCGGCTGCTCGTCCATTAGGCATTAGGAAAAATACACAGAGAGGAAATGGAAAGTGTTCAAAGATAAATGAGCAAGTCCCCGAGCACGCTGTGTGCTCTCCAGCAAGGAAGACAATGGCAGCCGCGAGCGGCCGCGGGGAGGGCCAAGAAACACAGAGGAGTAATGAAGAGCAGGTCACTGAAATCCAGAAAAACATCCAATAAATGAGGTTTCTGGAAGGAGTCGGAGCAAAGCTGCAAGGATAAGCAGCAGAGAAGAAATCCTATAAAAACATCAGGGTGGAAAGCAACCCAAGGAGGAGCAGAGGACGGGCAGGCTCATTTCTGTGTCAGGAGCGCTGGGGACAGGGCGAGCGGCCGGCCCCACGCCGGGAGGCGGCTCCAGCAGCAGCTCCGCATGGAGGCAAAACCCCAAAAATGAGCATCAGGAGCCCAGGCAGTGGGAGAGGAAACCCAGGGCCTGGCAGGACGGCGTGCTGCTGCCAGCGGCTCCCGGCTGCAAAGCCCAAGTCACGCGAAGGATGAGCGAACCCCGAGCAGGACCCAGTGAAGCCTCGCCCCGCTCGGCTGCCGGATGCTCAGCCGCGCGATGGAGCCTGGGCAGCGCCGTGCGCCTCGGCCACGGGAGGTTTTCAGCTGAAACGCCCGGAAAAAAGGCCACCGCTCGCTCATTTGACTTGATCCCTGTGACAGAGCCGGAGCACCCCGGGGCGATTCCTGGTGCTGGCTGCAGGATCCGGCCGCTGCCACAATCCAGGTGCCGCTGGCAGCCCGCGGCACACGGTGCCACGCGAGGGGCCAGCGCCAGCTGTCAGCTCGAGGGTGCTGCCGCGGCTGAACCCGCTCCCTCCTGCCAGGCTGGCTCAGGTCTCGGCTGCGAGCTGGAGCTCGTGACGTCCTGACCGAGAGCCGCTGGGGCACCTGATCTCCTCCCCCTTATTTTCATCTTTTCTGCAGCACGAGGAATAGGAGGAATGTCTTGCAGGGCACAGAAAAAACATGGGAAAATCCCCTGCTTGTAGGATGATGCTTACAGAGCTGATGGCAACGGATTGTGCACCAAAAAAAGAATGTCTGTGGCACAGGCTCTGTACAGACCCCGAGCAGCTCTAACCAGGCATCAGAATGCTGCACCTGAGCCCCACGACAGAAACCATGCGTGCAAATGGTGCTCCCGGCAGCCGAACAGTTTGTCCCTGCACAGCTACCCAGCTGGCACGCAGTCCGGGCTCCGTATCGCAGACCAGGCTCGCGGTTACACAGGGATTTTAACACCCACAGCCAGCGTGAGCACATGGGCGCCGGGAGCGATGTTGGGGCGATTCGGGGAGTGCTGGCAAATCCCTGTGCGGAGGAGCTGGAGCTGCTGCCTGTGCCAAAACAGGGCTTGGGGGAGCAGCAGGATGAGCGCTGCCCATTGCAAGCTCTAACGCTGTCTCCTAGGGCCAACCAACAGCAAAACTCCCCATAAACCTCCCAGCCTGACCCTGCTCCTGGTCCCGCGAGCCTGGGCTGCGGCAGCACCACGAGAAACGGGCACTGGTGTCCCCACAGAGGCAGAGACCTGGTGCAGCACCCAGCCACCTCCCTCTGCTGCCCCGGCACAGACGCTCACAGCCTCCGTGCCCACGGCATGCGTCGGGGTTTGTTCCAAAGCTGCCTGCACACAGCCCTGCCCTCTGGCCCCTGCAAGCGGCAGCGTCACGGAGCCGGTCCAGTGGTGCGATGGGAGAGCACGGGAGAATTAGTGGCACTGAAAGGCAGCGCTTTGGAAAACAACAGCACAAAATAGTGCTTATCCTGTGCAACAGAATTAGACTAGGGAACTCCTGCTAAATGAAGGAAATGGTCCTTGACATGGAAACATCCAGAGTTACAGCGTGAAAAGCTAATACCACATGCACGGCAGGACAGAGCATTAACCGGGTACCGGACAGCCTCCTGCCAAGAGGAGTTAACGACCATCCTCACCGGCACGTTTTGCTGTAACTGCTTTTGTAGCACTTTCCGTAGCTGCTGCGGTCAGCAGCAGGCGGGCTCGGATGGCTGCTGATGCTGACGTCTGCACGGGTAGCGGTGCCAGGCACCAGCACCCCCTGACGCTCCACGTGCCCCGTCCCCACCAGCGCAGGTCGCCCACCGGAGTCCCCCTGGGTGCGTGGGGTCGAGGCCCCCACCACCACCACGCCAGGGCGGGCGGCACCACGGGGCTCGGGGCGCTGCAGAGGCGTCGCGCCGGGCTGCAGCCTCCCGCCACCGACCCGCAGACCACACGATGCCAGTGATGCAAAGCGAGGAGGGCGGCAGAGTGTTGGGATGAGCGACCCGAAGCTCAGCCCCATGCTCCAGAGGAGGATTTTCCCAAGACGAGCGGCTCAGCCTTCACCTTGGGGTTGCTGCCCTGCAGGGAAATGTCTCCGGCTTGAACGCTGCCACCTCTCCATGCCGTGCCGGATCCCCTGCCGTGCCAGCGATGGACAGACAGGGCTGGGCTGGCACCACTCTTCCTGTAAGTTTCCTGCACAGCAAACGGTGCCGAGGGACCCTTGTGAGAGCCTCGCCGTCAGCGCGGTGAAGCCTCTGAAGACTCCTCAGCTCACGCCCCTGGGCTTCGCTACCACCGGCTCCCAAGTTCACTCCTGCGAACTGCTGAGATGCCTCAGTTCTCTCAATTTCTGCACGGTTTCAGTAAGACCGGCTGCTGCCCCGCCCCGAGCTGCCCCACCAGCTCGTCCTGTCCTCCCCGGGGAATACGCAGAGAGCATGCAGAGGCAGGCGGGCTCGTTTCACGGCGTTAATCCCAGCCTCGGCGCTGCGGCGACCTCCTCTCCGAGCAGTGCCTCGCCCGCCACGCCAGCCGCCGCTTGGATTTCCCCATTTTTCTCATCCACTGCTTCTTTTGTCGGGGTTCCCGTGGCCAGCCTGGCCACCCGCTGCTGCAGTCGGCTGAATTCGCTCTCTGATCGCATCGCTGCTCCTTGCGAACTGGGACAGCCATCGTGTTTTCCTCAACGCGGTGCTAACAGGCGGCCTCTGCTGCGCGTCACCCACGTAGGGCCCTAAATAGCTGCAAAAATGGCCCTGGACAGGGCTGGCCGAGCCACAGCTGGATATAGCTCACGCACAGCACCCGACCTGTCAGCGCAGGAGGGGCTGATCCGCGCTGCGATGAGGCAAAGGGACACATTCGTGCTGGGAGGCGTCCGGACACGTCACCAAACCTTGTCCAAAGCCACACAGAGATAAGGGTTTGTTTTCTCTCCTCCGCTGCCTGAATCCCACATTTCCTTGTTTTCCTTGCCACGTCCTGCATGAAAACCCTTTGCCACGGTGGCACCGAGCACAAGTGTCCGAGCAGCAGCGCTCCCGATTCTGCAGGAACGCGGGGCGCATCGCTGTGCCCGCTCTGCTCTGCGCCGCGCTGCCGCCGGCCCCCGGGCAGGGGACTGCTGGGGCGTTTCCAGCCTCCCCGGGACAGCCACTTCAAAAGCAGAGAGCAAAGAGGGAAGGCAAATCACAGCTTCGGTTTCACAAGGACCAAAAAAAGCATCCTGAGGAGCCCTCACTGGCTTTTCTGCACCGGCTTTGCTTTCCCTCACACTAAAAACAGCCAGGAACTCGATTTGGGACAAAGCGCTGCGGCCCAGAAAGCAGCAGTAGTGCCAGAATCTGCTGGTGTATAAAAGGGGACCGGACCTATCTGGGTGGCTGTGGAGAGAAGCAGGATGTGGCCGTTGGGGCCGACGAGGAGGCAGAAAGACGTGTGGGCAGGGAGGGGTCCCTGGGGACCCCGCAGAGCCCCCGGCATCACACCCCAGCCTGGCGCACAGCCGTGACCACGGCTGCGCCGCTGCTTCAGCCACAGGGGACTTTTTGGGACACCAACTCCGGAGGAAATTCACCACGTCAGTTGTAACAGCCGAGGCCGACCTGCTGCCCGCTTTGTGTTGTGCTCCCTCGGCCACCCCCGCCAGGGTTAGGGGCCGCTTTGCTCCTGCTCGGCAGCTCGCAAGGGAGCAGCGATGTCTCTGGGGGCTTGGAAACCCTGCTCCAACAGCCACCTCGGTCCCAAAGCAGGCAGAGCTTCACCTGCCGGCCGGACAGGGCAGGTGCTTGAGCTGATGCCAGAGCAGAGCGCTTGGGGCAAGAGCAGAGACAAAATGCACAGGATGTTTATGCAACACCACCCAAAAAAGCGATTTTGCTAAGAGTTGTTATATCACGTAATGAAACACAGGAGTATTTCCTTTTATTCTTGTTTTGTTATAAAATGCCGAGTTTATACCCAGAGATTACAAGAAAATAGAGACCATTAGGGACCGGGTCACACAGCCCATCACTTTTCCAGCTGACCTGGCCCCAGGGCTGATTGGAAAGGTGTCCTGGCCCTGTCCCGCGCGGCCCCACGTTGCGGCGAGCCCCCACACGCTCCCCTCGGAGCAGGCGAGCTCGCCTCGTCCCTTTTCCCAGGCCCTGGAAGGCCTCTTGGCTGCAGACTGACACGGCCACAATGACATTGGCGCTGCGGGTGGTACCTCCTGGCTCACGCGAGCTAAAAACACGGTGCCCGAGCAGAGCGAGCAGGCTGGTCTTGTTGCCACAGCCTCCAGAAGCAAAGGGAAAGGAGCTTCACGACAAGCCCTGCGGCAGCAGCAATTACAACGGGAGCAGGAGCAGGGTGCCTGGGATCCAGACCCTCTGGTCTCAGCTCGGGCGGGAAAGGCTGGCAGGCTGGGGGTGCGAGCGCAGTCACACCGCTCCGACCCAGCCCGTGCCGGCTGCGGTGCGCGGGAGCCGAGCTGAGGACCGGTAAGCAGAAAGAGGAGACCACTCCTTCGGCATATGGAGGCAGAAATATGGAAGAGAAATTCAGCTTCCAGCACAACAGCTACTCCTCCCCTCCGCGCACACGCAGCCTCGGCGTGACGGAAGGAGGTCTGTCCTCGCCACGATCCACCTTCAGTAGGGGCTGGGAAAGGCGGTGGCCACGGAGGATGAGCGCCAGGTCCCCGCACCGCTGTAATGGCCTCTAACAGTAGCCACATCTATCGCCTCCGCCTGCCGCGGTGCTTTCTGCCGCTGACACGCAAGTGCAGGCATTGCCCCCGTCTGAACCCAGGCGGAGAACCTCACAGCCCAGAGACCTCTGAAGCCCTGGAAACCATTATTTTTGCCTTCTTGCACAAGGTCATGACACAGCCCCCACACTACCTAGAGGAGGGTGGGAACACTGGTATTTTACAGGCACAACAAACGCACAGCAGCAGGATTCTGTGTGACAAGCAGGCAGCACTGACCTTGCGGGGAGAAGAGAAAAGGAGCACACGGCTCATCAATCAGCTCATGTATTTTCTGTGTCCCTTCGGAGATGGAGCTATAAGCCATTAAACAACAAAATCTCAATCGCACAGCAGCTCCAGCTCCTGCAACGCCCCACAGCGCTGGGAGGAACATTCGGACTCTACACGGAGCAGACATGGGTCTGGTGCACGCAGGGAGGGTCTGGTGCAGGCAGGGTGTGTCCGGTGCGTGCGACGGGGGGCTGATGTGTGCCATATGGGGCTGGCGCATGTGATGGGGGCTGGTGACCATGACGCGTGTCTGATGCGTGCTGTGGGGGTCCAGTGCACACAACACGGGTCCAGTGGGCACGATGTAGGTGTGTGCAATGTGTCTGCTACATAAGATGTGGGGCTGGTGTCCGCGCTGTGGGTCCAGTGAGCGCACCCCGGGTCTGGTGCACACCACGGGGGTCTGGTGCACGCAGTGCAGGTCCGGTGCGTGCGCTGCGGGTCCGGCGAGCGCCGCGGGGGTCTGATGCTTGCGATGCGGGTGTGCTGCGGGTGTGCTGCGAGCCTGACGCACGACCCACCCCGAGCACCCTCTGTCCTGACCATCCCCCCCCACGGGCCCCCCCGAAGCG
>VXAL01016566.1:18324-35711 GCA_013399475.1 Chauna torquata
TGCCGCGGTTCCCCCCCGAGCCCGAGCCCCGAGCCCCGGGCGCGCCCGAGGCTCGCCGATGGCGCACTTTCGTAAAGTAACACAAAAACTACAAAAATCTTCGCTTCGGCAGAGCCGGGGCTGGAGCTGGGTGGTGTGGCGAGCCGGCGAGCATCCGCCAAACCGAAACGCCGCGCTCGGTGGGGGGGGCTCGCGGCTGGAGCAGGCTCTCGGGGGGTTCCCAGCGCGGTGGGAAACGGGAACGCGCGCTGGCAGTCGCTGGCACGGTCTCATCTCTCAGGCACGTTCAGGTTACTCGGTGCTGCCTACACGCTCCCTTACACCTAGCCAGCTTAACCTTCCAAACTGTTGAAGAGCAACCATCTCGGGCGAGGCAGCTCAGCGCTCGGCAAGCCCGGGGCTGTGCCTCTGGCTCTGCTCCGGTGACCCGGGAGTACCCGGGGCTGGCTGCAGAGGCTGCGAGAGCAGTGGGATACGCCTGTGCACCTAGCCGTGTCGCACACGTATACGGTACATCCTGCGTCCGTGCGTGCGCATACAGACTTATGGAAGGAAGCTGGTTGTGGGTTGGCAAGGTCGGAGCAGAACTTACACCTGCACTGGGTATGGATGGGAGTCCAACATCAGAGCTCGCTTGACCGAGAATGAAAACCAAGCCCCATGAACGTAAAGCCAGCTGCTAACCAGCACGTTGTATCTCCTCCACCTTTGCAGACTCCATTTGTAACTCCCCAGCAGGTTATTTTGGAATTCTGACAAACCTGTTTTGTAAATACACTCTAGTCTTTCTTCCAGTGCTATTTCCAGCGAGGTTTGTACCTCCTTTATTCTGCTATACAGACAGTTTTCAATGTATATATCCTGCCAACCTGTCACTTGTTTATTCCTCTTGCCTTCTGCTCTCCTCCAGCCTCCTTTTGTTTCTGTGTTTCCTGGTAAATCCGATCCATAGCACCTCTCCCTGAAAGAGAAAATTAGTGAGTTATCACATCTGCTGCCACTGGAGCTCCTCTCACTGTTATGGGAATGGCAGACGTGGCGCAGGCAGCAGCTCTGGTGTGTAAGATGCACATTCACTTCAGACACCTTCTGGGGGAAAAAAAAATTGTTTCTTCTTCTCTCCCTGGCCTGTTCTCCTCTTTGTTTCCTTCCTGACCCCTCGTGCCATCATTGTTCCTGTCCCCAGCACACACACAATGCCTTGGGCCCCTGCCCAGTCTCTGATGTTACCTCACTGCCCCCGTGCCCATAATGTCTGGGTGCAGAGAATTTATGAATTACCACAAGAGTGTTGCGGAAGTAAGACAAGCCGTTGTTTTTCCACAGCTACTGAGAGCTGGGAAGGGTACGTGAGACATAAGGAGTAAGAGTCGATATCCGTTCCTTTCAGAGGTAGCTCGGGCTGCTGGGAAGTCACTGGAGGGGGTAGAACCTCGCTTTTTTACAAGGTCACAATATTTCCTAAATCTTAAAGTCTTTGAACTGACTTCTCACGAGGCTGTACTTCAGCGCGCAGCTCAGCTTCCCGGGATGTGTGCCATCGCGCTTTGGTCCACAGAGGAGGGGGCTTGCTCGGAGGCACGCCACGCTGGGGTCAGGGCTGCCCCAGGAGAGCAAGGGAGAGGTTTTCAATCCTCGTTCTGCCACGGGCTCACTCCCAAGACAGGCAGCTCAAGATGCGGAGAAGCAAATCCTTCACCCCAGACTGAGACTCAGACTCGTAAGTGAAACTTCCAGGCCAGGCTCCAAAGAGAAGAGCAGAACGGGCCGCTTGATTTCCGCCTTGGGCTGGTCTGGGCTTGGACACCATTTGTCCTGTTCAAGTCAGAAGAGGAAAATACTGTTTCTTTTGCAGAGAGTGAAAAGGTTTCCCTAAAAAGGCTTTCCCTCCCTTACACTCAGAAAAGTAACTCATCAGAGAACAGCAGCAGAGGCTTCTTATAGCTTATTTTGTCAAATAGTCTGAAGAGGAAGAAAAAAAGCTGAAACAACACCTCTCCATGAGCCAACCAAACACCGCAACCCATCCATTCCTGCCCGGCGCAAAATTGTAAATAATTTTGAAGCCTTTTTACCCCTCTAGATAGAGCCGTTGAAATCAGTGAGGGCTGCTCTTCCTCAGATTCCCTAAACCCTACACGTACAAATAAATTAATGCACAACAGGAACACCACATGTTAGCGTGACAAGACACACAGGTGTAACTGAAACGAACCCCTGGAAAGTCAGGGTGACGATGTCATCCATCCTTTCAAAGTTTAAGAAAATCACAGCAAACTCTAAGAAGGAGAACCCAAACGACAGCTAGGTGGCTGCCAGTTTTGATCCTTCAGAACAAACACCAATGAGCTAAGGAAACATCTTTGTTTGATTTTTATTGATTTCAGGTAAAGAGACATCAACATACTGCGACACTTTGTTTGGAGTACCGAACGTAGTACACAATCATTCCGTGCTTAGCAGTTTTGTGCATCTGCTTTCACCATGTGAAAAATACTAACTTTACAAAATGACAGTAAAGGTGTTAGAACTTCTAATAAATTAGATAAAAATGCCAAGGATTAATACTTCAGTTTAACATCCATTTTTAAATAGGTCTATCTACACATAAATAAAACTGTTAGTCTTTATGTAAACATGCTGCACAAAATCTAAAATTGCAGGAGTTCTAGGAAGTAGGATTTCTTCCTGATGCCTACGTGACTTCAAGGATAGCATAAGCCTGTCTCAACACATGAAGATGATGCTGGAGACAGTAGCTTGTTAGACCTTAAAACATCAGATACTGAACATTCTTTGAAAGGAATAATTTTAAATAGACTAAAGTTTTTGATAAAGATAGCTTAACAGACTTCTTTTCTCTTACTGATGGTGCCAGATCATTAACACACACAAGCCCTGCTAAAAATAATTTAATTTCCAAAGCTGGGCTCTAAGAAAGGTTTTAAAGAACTTTCATAAAGTCCCTCATGATGTAAACGTTTTACGTGGAATATGTATTTTTGCTATCTATAACAGAGTAACCGCTCATTTTATAAACCTACGTACTAAAACTAAACATACTAGCGAACACCGTGGTAACCAATGCTGCAGCAGCACACCTGCACAAGCTAGTTACTTGGCAGTTCTGAGAGGTCACATAAACGAAGGACAGCTCTGCTTAGTTCACCATGGTTTGACAATACTTTCATTTTTTCAGGAAAAGTATTTTCTGAAAAAAATAGAATAAGATTTTTATTAGCTTATCTGAATACTACGTGATTTCAGTGAGTATTGAACATTCGGCCGACAGTGGCTGTAATGTCCTCAAATGGAGCACTCTGAACAAGCTCGATAACAAGCTGTTTCTTTAGAACGAGAAAGATGTAGAACTTGGCTGCAACTTCTTTCCGGTTATTTTTCCAGCAGAGCTCCCGTAAACTGAAGGAACTCACTCCTGATTTGTTCAGGTGCTGCAGAAGGAACAAAAGAAAATCAGTTGGGTCAGCTTAACTGCCAGAAAAAATGGAGCTCATCAAGTCTGAACTGAAAAGTGCTGCTCAGAGTGATTATTTCCTTCTTGAAGGCCTTGAATAGGATCTTGTCTTGGCATTTACGTTCACGTAGTGGCCCTTAACATTTTATTGCCATAATATTGGTAGCACCTACATATGTTACTAAAGTCCACATATGCCTGCAGTTTTACTGAATTCAATGAAACAGCACTGAGGCATATGACAAAGCAAGCTGTAATGGTTTTCATGATTCAAAACAATAAAAATCATTGCATACCCTGTTCTTTGGACACAGAATACCAGCTATACCATAGACAGTTAGTCACAACTAACTAATTATTGTTATTGCTTGTTTTTTAATGGCTGCACATAAATGTAAGTAGTTATTTATGGGTATCGCACACAACCTTTTAAAAAGGTTCACATAAAATAATTAAAAGAACAAGAAGGCTGCGGAGTCAAACTCCAGCACTGGGGAAAAGCTAGCCTTGGAGCGCAGTTTGGTGTGTTTTGCTTTGGCAGAAGCTCAGCACGGAGATGACAGGGCAGGGGTTTGGACATGCAGCATCAGGACAGTCTGTTGCCTCCACAGGTGCCTGTTACGGTCTCGTTGATAGAGCATATGACAGCATACATTACAGCTTCACCAGTTTTGAAATGATTTCTGCAAGAAAGGTAGAATAAGCCTTCCTGATGCAAAGGCTACCCTCCCTGCTAATTTTGAAGCACCTTGAAAGCACTGGGACATTAAAACTTCTTAAAGAAGGGGTTACTAGCTTGCTTTGTAGCATAACCATCACTCGTTTCCATAGCCTTAATCTCAGAAACAGCTCAGGCAGATGAACAGCCAAATGAAGGCACCCTGCAGTGCATAGCTGAGATCTGGCAAACCTGTAGGCAGCTAGGAATTGGGCTTTGTAGAGATGCTCTAGAGCATCCTCATAGAAGGAAGAAAACAAGGACTTAGCATTACAGCAAACACTGCTGTGAAAACAAAAGTTCAGAAAATTCTCGTGATTCCAGCAGCTGTGGGAGAGTGGACATCACGTCAATTCACTCAGAATCCTGGTTTCCTACATAAACAGCCAATAAAACGCAGTTATACGCTGCGTACGACATGCAATCTGCTAAACAGCAAAAGCAGGAGGTTTTCTGACATGGTCCAACTGAAAGCAACACCTGTTTTGGGCATCTAATTACAAAATCCAGCACTGTTACCTGTAAAGTTTTTAATAACTGAAGAGTTCTTTTGCTCCACCTTATTTCTTCATTGTCTTTGTTGTTTGTTGCTAGCTCCTTGATAAGAAATACAACAGAAAGTTAGACAGCATGTATAAAAAGTCATACACCATGATGAAGAAAAAGACAAGAGTTCTAGCTTAATTGAAAATTCAGCTGGAGCTGAGCATTTTGATGGCTATACACAGGTTATCTGGGACTCCTGACAGCTCTACAGGCTTCGTGAAACAGAGAGAAAAGAATGTTAACTGTGTTCTCTCCCCTACAAATACAGACTTGAAGTGCAACAACACCTTGCGTACTATGAAATTGGTCCTACTGAGCCCTAGGCAGGCAGCTTCGCAATAGGATACCACTCTGCATGACTGGGATTCCAACAGTATTTGTACTGGTCAGGAGTCAAAAAAGATGTTCGAAAATTCAGCTTTAGGTTTTGGACTTAACCTCTGCAGCTGCCTGGAGACGACTGCCCTTTTTTCCAGAGTATCTGAGTATCCTCACAGTCAGTAAGTTCAGAAAGTGTTTCCTTCTTACATGGAAGCACAGTGTCTAAATAGGGAGCTGTTTTCCTCACCAACTGTATAACCTTTGAAGATGAGAGTACATGCATCCCTGATTACCAAGCTATTAAAAACTTTTGACTGGTAAAATATGTATTAAAGATCGTTAGTACACCAAAATTCATTGTAAATTCATCAAATCATCACTTTTTTAACTTTTTTTTTTTAATATTTCTGTGGAGTTCTGTTCTGAAGTAAATCAGAATGATGAGCTTCGAGTGCACATACATTTGTTAACTCAGCTTGCTGTGTCGGAGCTTCTTGGCCTGGTGAATTATTCACAAATGAGGAGCTCTCAGAGAAAGCAGTTGTACCCTGATGCTAGAATAGAAAGGAGGATCAACTGGCATTACAATTTATGCATATGATATCATTCTCTATTACATAATTCTGCTCAAACAATTTACTATAATAAATGTTTTCCAAAATGATTTAATAGTTGCTATTTCTACCACGTCTTTTCTCACATAGGAAAGGTCTTTGCTGCAGTATTTATCCTACACATATGGACTCAATTCAGGCACAAGCCTTAAATTTTCTGCTGCCATTAGGTCCAGTTTTGTCATTCTTTGTCAACTTTAGAGAGTCTTATATTCTCTAAAGACTCCCCTTTCACTTTAGCCTAAATAAAGATGGCAGAAATAGATAATTTGTTATTGCTTCAGTATTTTCCCAATTTGAGACAGAAAGATAAGAATAATCATCTTTAGAAATGATAAAACATCTTTTCAGATTTTATATTAAGGTTCCAATTACATTCAGTGATTATACTGTAAGCTATACCAATTCATAGACATTTTAATTAACAGTTCATTCATTGTGAGAGTCTGCCAAAGTGATTATAAATAAACTTTCCTAACACAAGCTACTTAATACTATATTGGCCGTCTCTGTAACAGACTTTTCAAACATATATTAATAATTTCTTAACTTGTTTTAAATGGAACCCTAACATAAATGAAGCCAATAAATACATTTAGGTCTGTAAAATCTATAGAAACTGCTCACTAGAGTTTCACCAAAGCTATTATCAGTTTCATTTCTGCTATTCTGTGATGTCAATACAAACGAATCATTTCTAATTTTTCTCTCAGTCTCTGAATGAGCTGACTCCTGCAGGTAACTTGGCTCTTCTATTATCAGCATCTCTGTATTAACAAAAAAAATGGTTTAAGAGGAAATAACTGTAAATTTCTGCTCTTAAAAAAAAAAAAAACCTTTGAAAGACAGAAAAGAACACCAAAGTACATACACAAAAAAACCTCTTTTTATAATTAACATAACCAATTTCATTAACATTTAAAGTTTTTTGGCCTTTGATTTATAGAATACTGCACACAAAGTATCCATGCACACTGTTCATGTGTCTGAAACATATAAAATACATAACATTTGTTAACAGCTAATTCTGCAACAATAGAATTAAAATGTTACCTGTGGTATCTTGCTCTTTTCTTGTTTCTTCCATTTCAGACTCCATCTGCATTACATTTCTTCCCATCTTAAATCCGCGACTCTCAAAGCATTTTACAAACAACTGAAAACAATTATTTTTATTTGTTTACTTTCAGAATATAATATTAGATTATTAGCAAGCATGAAAACAAAGGTATGAGTATGAGCTGCATATTAATTACTGCAACCCAGAATTTAGAGATTTGAATTAGGTCATTTTAAATCTGCATTTTTTTTTAAAGTAATAGCCTTTTGCAGCTTCAACTTTGGCAGTGAAATCCATGAAGAAATGTCTTAGGAACAGCCAGGATCATTTTTCCTTGAGGCTAAACAGTAAGGAGGGATGAAAGAAGGAAACATCCACAGTTATCTGTGTTTTGATTTCTCTCCTCATGTACTGGTGTGAGAGTATTTTTCATCCTCATAAAGAACAAGTTGTAATTCTGCATCTTGACTCTAAGAGGTGAAGCTGTTCTGCTCTAACGAGCCTGCAGAACTGTTTTCCTGGAGACCCTGCCTCCCTGTTCTCTCAGAGCTATACAACAGAAGAAACACCATGCAATTAACATGAGGCTGCTGTACATGGTTTACACCGTATCTTTCTGTATCGCCTTGTATACAAGTTGATCTCTCCTTCCTCTTCTCATCATCCCTAAACTTACAACTTCTGTGAATGATCTGTCAGATAATATGTGGGGACATGAAAGGCTTCGATAGAGCATATTTCCATGAAGCAAATACATCTTTCTTGCACAAAAAGAGCAGTAAGGTCTACAACCACAGGAAAGGATGTTCTGGCCTGCCCTTCCAGCCCATATGGGTACAGCAATCAGGAACCTCTTGGTCCTCTGAAAGGCAAGGTCTCCTGACTGCCGTCCAGCTGGAAGCTTAATCTCCAGTTGGGAAAGTACAAAACAAAATTGGCATACCATTTTTCCAAAGTCATTAATGATATAATAATAATGTTTAACCCTTATGTACCTTTAAAGTAAATGCAGAAGATGTGATCCCATACTGATTACAGACCAGAAACAAACAAACAAAACAAGCAAACAAACAAAAAGGAAAGTAGGAATAAAATTGACAGAAATAAAAAAAAAAAAAGAGTATTAGTGTACAATCAGTCAGGTGCTGGTATGTGAAATGAAATATCAACTCTCATGTTTCTTTGTCATTTTTTACTTGTTCTTGGAGCACTGGAGATTGAAGCCAGGAGTTCTACAGACGGTCTTTCTACTGAAGCAATTAGTGATGAGGGCGCAAATAATCATTAGGTAGCCAACTGAACTGTACTGCGAAACAATACTTACAATGATGCTATGCACCTGCAGTTTCCTTGGAGTTCACATAAAACCAAGTCCGCAAAATCTCTCACAGCTAGATCCTAGAAGCGCAACAGTTCCATAATCTAGAGTGACATACAAACCTACAGGGAACAAAACTTTACCTTTTGTAGCTCAGCATGAACCACAGGCTGTGTAGGGTGGGACAGGAGTGTATCCACTCCTCCTGATTCCTTCCATGTCATTGTTTTTTTTGTTGGGGGTGCGAGGTCTAATGTAGCAAGGATGTCTGTGCAGTTGTTAAGTTGGTTGTATATGGCACCGCAGCTGAGCTCCTTGTCTTCATCCACAAGCAACTTCCTCTTTCTTTTATTTTTTTTCCTCTGGTTGAAAGCTAAGTAGAGCAAGCATTACAAAATAAATAAAAATAAAAAAGGTATTGACCCCAATATATACATGATCACATGAAGTCCCTTCCATCCTCAACAATTCTGTGATCCTGTGACCTCTTTCACTGACATACCTATCTGTAGTGTATTTCAGCACTGGAGGGACTAACTAGCAGAAAAGGATATTGATGAAGAAACTTACATAATTCTCCCTTTTAGCCATATATTTATTGTTTGGAATCACAATATTCAAAACTCAGAAGGAGTTGTTCAACCCTTCCATTTCTGATCTAGGCCTGTTTTTTGTTGATAGCTGTTACGTAGTGAATATACATAAATAAGGTCTAACCTACAGGAAACCAAAGCACGAGAAAACCCACCGTGAGTCAAACTGACAAGCTGCAAACCTCCTGAAAAGCTGCACGGACTTCAAAATTAAAGTACAAGTAGATGGACCATTTCTCCAAAAGTTTTCATAAAGTTTACTCTTTGTATTCTTGTACAGGAAATTCACATGTTTAATTACAGAAGACATGAATATTGTACTAAAGAACCAGGAACACAATGACTTGATGAGAACAGATGATATACCAACAAGACCAAGTAAGCTATCTTTAATCCTTCAGGAAGTTAATCGTTCCAGGAATTGCTGATGTACTCAACAGGTTTCACTATCTCATAATTAATATCTGTATTTGTCAACTTAATCCTTTCACAACTGAATTAAGATGTACATTGTAAACACAAAAGAGAGGCACTGATTGGTTATATAGCCATAGCTTCCTGAATCTTATTTTGGCAGGCTGGAAAATTCCAGTATTCTAAATATTACATCAATGTGAACTTGTTTATTTGCTAACACCCACCAACGCAATAGGTGATGCTTAGATTTACTCACAGAAGAAAAGAAACATTTTTCTTTTTGAATCTTAATAAAGTTAAAAGATCAGAAAACAAAATTTTACGAAGGCCTGAAAGTTTTAAGATCATTATTTTACACACAAAGTATCACTGATGTGTCACTGGCAATAAAACTCATGAAATTTCAGTAGCACTCATGAATAGGCTGGGCTTGCACTGCTAGCGGAACTGCAAAGCAGCAACACTTGATTTGGAAGGAACTGTAAGCAGAGATACGGGCAGATCAGATGACACTGATCAACCTGATACTGTTTTTGTATAACAATTATCATAAAATAGAACTCTGACAGCAGGAGCACATGAAAGTGGGAACAATCTGTTTTGCAAATATTTACACTAACGAGAAGAAAAACAGACCTAGTAACGCAAACAGTCAGCAAGAAAATTGGTCAAGTTCTGACCTGTTTCATCAACTGGCTCAAGCACAAATCCTTCTTCTTTAGACAAAAGTATTTCTTCATTCATTAGATGACTTCCTGTCTTAATTGCAGTGTCTGCATAGTTGGACTCAACTATAAGAAAACACAGCAAATAACCCAAATAAAAAAAGATGGAATAATTTCTTGATCTCACAACATACAAGACTGATATCAGACAAAAAAAACAAACAAAAAACCACTATGATTTCGTCTATAATCTCACAATCACTTGAATCTGGCACTGCTGCTGCTTATGTTCTGCACTGCACGCTTCCTTCTGCTGACACAAGAATCTGTATGATCAGTTAGTGAAACAGACTGAAGAACTCATCTGGATGAAAACCCACCTGACAAAAGGGGGAGAAGTGTTTAGTTTCAGTATGTATCTGCTCCCAGCTCCAGGCAACTGCATAGCACTGTGGACATTTATGTCAGCATAAAAGGAACAGGTAGTGCCAGGATGGACTAGTGCAAGGAGAGACAAGTGCCACTGTTTCTCTTCAAAAATGTTCCAGATTACTCAGTTTTAAAGTGACTGTGTAATGGTAGTATACAGATTTAAGATTTAAAAAAAAAAAAAAAGATTTTTTTCCAGAAACGCTTTTCAGAAATTAACTTATATTTCAGCAGCTTCTTTGACCAATATCAAATCAAAATAAGACTAAGAATACCTGTATGAATTATTAAAAAGTCATTTGTGGCTAAGCAGAGCGGATCTGCAGCATATCCAACACAGGATATCATATAAAGTGTTTCTAAGCAATGTCAAGTTACAAATCTGGAATTCTTAGGTCAAATTAAATTAACCTAAAACGGTGAATGAAGCATATGAGAGAAAAGGAAGAGAAGTTATCAAAGGGAAAAGGCTTGGGATATTATTCCATTCATACAAAGCTGAATGCAAGTAACTTTTGACATTAATACAGGAACAGAGAGTTTATGTGAGTAAGAAGAAGAAACATTGCAAACTCACTGGCTGTGGCATCCTCCGGCAGATCTTGTGACAAAGGAAGTTCTTCCTCCATATCAAGAATGTCATTAATTAGGCCATTTTGCTCATCCCTCAACAGGATTTCTTAAATATAAAACACATAGTTTTAATCATTCTAAGCCTTAGTAGTCAGGAAGTAGCCTGATACAGCCTAATGTTACTTGTTTAGGGTTAATTCCGTGCAAATAAAAAAAGCTCAGCTTCCACAGATGTCTGTAATGTTACAGCTGTTTTCAACACTACAAAAAGGAGAACATTAGCCTTAACTTTGAGATTTCCACCTTTTTTTTTTTTTGAAAAGTATGACATTGATATTGTTTAAAAGGTATAAATCTATAATGGTTTACATAAATACCCTAAACCATAAACATGTAGAAGCTACTTCATTGCCTTTGTTATTACAACAATCAGGATAAAAAAGCTGCAGCATTTCACCCTTGAAAATACAAATTAAATTAAATATAAATCAAATGGCTTTAATTCTAAAAAAAAATATATTTTCTTTGATTCATTTTTACTTGTCGATGTCTAAATGATCATAGATATAGTGATAAGTAGCAAAAATGCAGTATGAAAACAGAAAAAAAAACACAAAAAAATACAAAATTTGCATTTGAAAACAGACTTTCATGCTTTTTTGTTTGTTTTCCTGTAATAACAAAAGTACGTGGAAATACCCTAATTCAGTTTATCTGTGGCAAACCCTACCAATCATATCTGCACCAGCCTCCTCATCTCCAAAACAGTCCTGCTCAAAACAGTAAGCATCTTCAGGCAGTGCAGACTTGTCTCCATTTATGCTTGCAGAGGTGTGATCAGCCATGAGATTGTTGCTGCTCATTAAGATGCTGCCATCAAAACAGCTCTGTTTTCTTAGTGTATCTGGTTCCTCATCTGCATAAATACAGAATTTCTGATGCTCCAACTGCATAAATTTGTGAAACATATTTATCCATTTCCTGATTTATCAAATAACTTTAAAAAGATTGTAGGATATCCCATACCTCAAATGGAATAAAAGTCAATTTTAGCTAACTCAGTAAAAAACAGCAAATGTTTGGTTTGATTCTCAGTCTCCAATATCACACTCTACAACCTAGGCAGAGTACTTACACAAAAATTTAAGCACGAGACCATATGATAGGCCAATCAGCACAAACATAAACAAATACTCTTTCAATAATATCTTCTTCATACGGAGGAATTATTCAGACTGTACAACATTTTGCATAAAACATACTTTTCCTTATGGAATATTTCTAATTTCTCAACTTCTCTCACCAAAGTTTCTATCACAGAGAAGTACATTGCTTTCATAATCCTCTGTAAGTGTGATGTCTTCAGCTCTGCTCTGATTCAAGGTAAAATGTTCAGCAACATCAATGGCACTGATGAAAAAAAACATTGTACAAAATACAGGATGAACTAAAAGCCATTGCCCATTTAGTTGGACTGTGAAAACTTGTTTCTAAACAGTTTTCAAACCTGATGTTCTGTCATAAAACCCCAAAAGATAGCTTCTGGGTTTTTTTGGCACTGAAAGTACCCCAGCTGATCCTCATTTCTGTGGAGCGAGAACAACTGTCTCCCAAAGCCATTAGCATTCAAGCCATTTAAGATTTTATTCATAAAAATCACTCCTTTGAATTTCCTCTGAAAGCTAAAAATAAGTATATGGAAAATAGATGCTATACGTTCATTAAAAGCGATACCTCTAAGCAAGTAGGCAGCTGCCCTCTTTGCTAGCCCAACCTCCTATGCAGTCTCTGATGTACGCTGTACAGCCAAGACTGAATCTGCAATAGTCATAACAGCATGATAGGAAGGGAGAGGTCTATGAACGAGGGGAAAGCAAGTAGCTAAACGAACTTTGAAATACTCCCCGCACCTGGAACTTCATGAACAAATGATCCAGATGTGTACTCAGAAAGCCATCTCCTCAAGAAATAGTAGACGTATCTATAAGGACAAGGGAAACACCCATACTCCTCTCCATATTTCCTATTTCTCTACTCTCTTTTGCCAGAAAACTTGGGCTTACGCAAGTTTGTTCACATTCAGGCCCTACTAACTACCTGACGTCACACAGAAGGCATCCAGCTAGTGTGCTACCATCATCTTTAAATCAAACCATACAGACTCTTGGGGTAGGCAGAAAAGGCATAAAGAGTTAGCACGCTGAAGTACTTAATAAATGGAAGACACAGTATCACATCCCAGCTGTACTTACAAAACACTAAAGACTTACAGATTCCCTCAAACTATGTTTGTGATGAGGTGCAGAGAAAATCTCTGTTGAAGTCCATTATCCTGGACCTTTTGGGGCATCAGAAACACATCTCAGCCTTCTGCTTCTTATCAGTTTTTCTACATTAATGCTGATTCCATGTCAGAAAAGCCAAAGAAACACATTGGCTTTTCACTGGGAGCAAAGCTTACTACTGCTGATAAAACACCCAGGCCCCAAAGAGCAAGTGACCAGAAATGAAATGCACTTACACAAAGAAACAGTACAACATCACGAGCACCAAAGCCTCCATGGTATTACAACAGTATTTAGACTAACTTTTACATCTCCTCTCAAGGTTGTTAAGTTATTTACAGGGCTCACTCAGTCGATTTTAAAGGAGAAAATCTTGAAGTATAAGTTCAATATATTATTTTATTGTAAAGATCTGTTGATTAAATGGACTTGGAGGAACTCTACAACAGCACAATTCTTGTGACTGTAGCCTTGTAAAGTTTGACTCAGAATTTAGAAGAAATCAGTTATCAAGTCAAAACAATTCCATCCTAATCTTGATCGGATAACTGTAAGGATATATTTTGCTTCTGAAAATACTAAAATAGTGAACAAAAAGTAGGGAAGAATTTACTTTAAATCAGGTAGTGGTGTTTCAAAATCATGAAATTCTTCAGGTAATGTAATGGACTGATAAGCAGCCTCAAAGCTCTCTTCTGGAAGGTCAACAAGTCCTAAAAGACATAAAATAAGTAGCAATAAGGTAAAAGTAATATTCTCCCAGGTAGATACAGTAAGCCTATAAACCTGTCAGTAAGGTCTGCTGCCATTTTAAAGAACAAGAAGGTAAAGTTTAGGCAGTTTGTCAACAGGACCCCAAAGTGGAATTAAAATCCTTAATTTATGTATACATTAGAAGCCATATTTTTTACAGACAGAGAGAAGAGTATGCTGCTGTTGGAAACTGCTGCAGGTCCTGAAATACTGTAAATACACAGGGTTTATGAACAGCTACTTAAAGTCACTGAAAGATTCTCACAGCTAACCTTCAGTCTAGAGTCTTTCATACCACTTCAAATGAATTACTGTGTTTTCTTTTTCTATCCAGTGTCTATATTACAGCATTTTCCAGCATTAAATAATTACAAAATCAGGCTGCAAATACATAGCAGTCAGAGAATCCTGGAACAATTCAGGCTAGCAGGGATTTCTGAAGGTCACCTAATCCAACCTTTGGCTCAAAATAGAATTAATTTCTAATCTAGATCACTTTTGACTATTTCTGATGATGGAGATTCTGCAGCATCCCTGGACAACCTGTTTCAGCATTTTACCACTTCTAATGTGAATTCTTCCCCCTTACATCTAGTTGGAGTTTGCCTTGCTGCAGTTGTGACCATTGCCTTTTGTTCTTGTGCTGTGGGGTTCTCCATAAGCTACCATAGTATCTATTAAAAATAAATAGTACTACCTACTTTTCACAAGAGTTTCTTCTAGCGATTCCAAATGTTTACAAACATTAACTAACTAATCATGATCATAACCTTGAAAGTCATGTAGGGTAGGTATTCTCTATTCTGCAAACAGACTAGGTCACAAGGCACATTAAGGCTGGCAATAGATGCTCATGTCCTGTTCAAAGCCTTTTTTAGACAACAGTGCCTCCTCATTTGTTGCCTTAGAACGACAAACATATAGCCTGTTTGAAAAGGATTCAGTTGTCTCAGTTCATTTCTTGCTGGTTTCGTGGCTAGAGCTCAAAACACAGTCAGATCTGGCACTAACACATTGTTAGACATGCTGTTGGTGTCATCAGAAATGAAAATTAGTTATCTAGCAACGGGGGCTGAATTCAAGCTTCTTCTTGTATGACCGTTTAAGATATTGCTTCTTTTAAAGCAGTCAAAGACTTCAAATTGCATTAAATTAAACCAGAGAAGCATTGGCAGTAGGCACCAATAAATTCAATGTCCTTTGGGATCAATAATGTGTATTTAACAGAAACATCCAAAATTAAGTTTTAAGATAAGAGCAGAAAAGGACACAGATGAAAAAATGCAGAATTCTCTACATACCTGGGCGAAAGGCTGTCTTCATTTTTGTCAAAGCTTCACTACAGTCTGCCAAGAGGTATTTTGCTTTCCTGTGGTAAATCCGCACCACTCCTAAGAGTAAGTGTCCAGAGGTGCGCAGAGCTATCGTAAACTTTGATGTTCACAACAAAAAAGTTGTTCAGGAGTTAATATTTCGGCAAAAAAAAAAAAAAAATTACAGAGTAGTAACAGAGTTCCAGTAAAATACACCAGCAGAGAGCTCTAAGAAATTCAGCAGGGCTTTGCACTGTTATAGAGAATCACAGGCAAATGAATTTTCAGAGCTAGGAACTTCCAGTTGCTTCTATCCTTAAGCATTGCCATGCTAAAGCCTAAGTCGTGAATCAATGCTCTTACTTCATCTACAACGTCTCAGCTGACTGCCAATGAACAGGGTAACACATCTCAAAAAGGAAAGTAGCTGCATATTCTAGTATTTGCCACTTTGTTTATTTGAACCAACATTACACCAACCATGCTCTCATTTATGCAAAATCTTCCTGCACCAAGAACACCCTACTTGGCCATTCCAATGCTCGAGGAGAGAGTGCGTGAGGGAAAGCCTACAACCTCTTTGAAAACTCTTCCAAATAATAACACCACGATCATTTTAATAAAGTTCAGTTAATCATAACCCACACAAGATAGACGATGAAGTTCACACTACTGATTATCAGGCAGGTATTTTCATGGGGGAAAAAAAAAAAAACCTGCTTGCACCAGCAGAAAGCCTTGGATCTCCTTAGCCATCGATTAGTGATGGTGCAAAATGTTCCTCGCTGTTCCCTTGGATGCAATTGCAATGGAAAGGCCAAGGACTGAGTCATGGATACTTGACTGCCTGCATCTGTGCTCATTTGAGTCATACCTTACCTGTGATACACAGAGGATTAATACAGAAACTCTCATAAGCTCTAATTATGCTTAATTGTATATTTATCTGCTTACAAGGTGGGCCTGAAAGGAATATACTAAAAGTGCAAGGATGGTTATGATAGGTCAAAGGTTATTTACTATAAGATCAGCAGAAACGTTCTCCTCAAATGGTCTGTGCACAATTTGGTGGTAGTTTTCTTAGTCCCTTTACTTTGGTTAGAGAAGCTGACTTTTCTTTTTTCTTTTTTTTCGAGACAATTTCCTCAAATACAGGCAGTTCCCTAATTATGTTGCATACCTGCAGCTAGTACTCAGAATCTCTGAAGACCAGTGCTACAACATGACATTGACAAGCTCATCTTGTTTCACAGAGTAGCTCAATCCCACTTACCCTGATCCCTTGGCCAGCTGTGCCCACAGAGTGCTCTCATCAGTACGTGGAAAAATACATTTGAATATGCTGTGGTAAAATTTTCTTGTACTGTAGATAAATATATTCCACAGATCTCCAAGAATAAAATAGAAAGTAAAATATTTATATCACTATAATTTAATGGGATAGAGATTTTATCTGAGTGAGAACTGAATAAAATCAGAGTAGGAATGTCTCACACTGGTTTTGAAACAGCCACAAATTTGTCTTACTAAGTCTTCATGATGGCGGTAGTCCTGTTCCCTACAGAAGATTTACAGCTCTGCCCCAGAACTTACCAGAAGACATACCTTTGGTGAGATGATCTTTTCAACAGTAGTCTCTAAATTGCACTCAAATATATGAGTTTTGGTGAGCTTCTTCTCCCAGTGGGCAGCAAGCCATATTTTGGCCAACGGCCCACGCTTGTTCACAAGCAAATGCATGTAGAACATGGTGCCTGGGCTGAGGCTCTCAGGTCACCTGTGCTGCCACTTCCCCGGGCTTTTCCCGTTCTCGCTTGGTTTGCAGGCAAACCAGAGGGTCCTGGGGCACAGGGGGAGAGCCCGCGGGCAGAGGGTGCAAAGCTCCAGAGGAAAATGTCCGTCGGGGCCTTGGAGAGAGCTGGAGCTGTGGGTCGGAGCTGATGGAGCAAACACCGGCACAGGAGGGGAGCACACCTGCGTGCACAAGGACAGACGTCACGGGGCTGGGACAGACAGACGGCAAGGGGCTTGCAGGGAGGCATGCAGGATGGGGTCTGGGGAGGGACGGGGCTGAAATGAGGCGCAGGGAGGGCCGGGAGGGGGAAGAGTGCGAGCCCTGGGGAGTGGAGGCGACCGGGGGGCTTTGCTGGGCCCTGAGGGGACGGGGGACTTAGCGCAGCGCTGAGGGGATGGGGACTGGGGGGCCCAGCCTGGTGCTGGGGTACGGGGCGATGTCAGGTGCTGAGGGGACAGGGGGACTTCAAATGGACGCGAGGGGCTGGGGGGGACTCAGCGGGCGGCTGAGGG
>VXAL01016566.1:40657-52165 GCA_013399475.1 Chauna torquata
GAGCCCGAGCCGCCCGCCGCGCCGGAGGCACCTACGGCTCGGTGCGCCTGCGGATGCGGAGGGTGTCGGCCGAGGGGGCTCAGGCCCTGCTGGAGAGCCAGCTCAGCCCCCCGCCCCAGCCCCCCGAGGGCCCGGGCTCGTAGCCCCGCGCCGCCCCGGGGCCCCCGCGCTGCCGGCAGAACTGGGGCTCCCCTCGCCGCACCCCGACACCGATGCCGTCGCAGCCCGGTGAGGCTTCGCCTGCGCCTTCAGACACCTTCCTCGCCTCCCCGGCCCCTTCTGGGGTGGGGGTCCCGGCCGGCAGCAGCGGGGCGACGCAGCTTGGGCGACGGCACCGTCAAGACGCCCGTGGGACTTCCGTGCCGGGGTTGGACGTGAGACCGCGCTCCCCGTGGCAGCTGCAGTCGGCTCCTTCCTGACAGCCAGGGCCTGGTGCTGGCAGCTCCTCTTTGGGATGTAGCATCGAATTTTCTGCCAGCAGCAACCTTTTTTTAGCAATAGTTTCTTGTAAAACTCTGTGGCGTAGAGTTGGCGTGTGCACCACTCCGGGCAGAAGAGAAGGGGACAGCCAGCGTGACCGCCATCCGCGTGGTGGCGGCCGGCCCCCACCGGCCCCCCAGCCTTTGCACCCCAGCAGCCCCACTCCGGAGAGCGGGCCAAAGGCTGGGAACCTGCCCATGCCGTACCAAGCATCCCACTCCCACCAGCAACCCCAGAACGGCCTCAGAAACCACGGTGCTCTGTCTGGAGGAGAGAGGATAATTCACCGCACCTCGAAGCAATGTGGTTCTTCTTTTCCTGTTTTAGATAAGCAGCTCTGCCCCACTGGGGTGCCCGCGTGTGAGCCTTTGTGCTGTTCGCAAGAGCCATTGTCTGCAGCGTGAAGGTAAAATTGCATCTCGGGAATTAAACATGAAGCATCATTAAAGCACAATGTTCTGTGGAAAGAAAAATCGGTATGAGCAGGATGCTGAGAAAGGAAAATAATTATCCCGTAGGAAAATGCAGTCCCACAAAAGGTGGTGTTTGTCATCAACTGCCACCAGTTTTTAATCCATCCCATAAATTACTTGCTTCGAATGTTTCCATGTGGAGACAAATCTCTCCAGAGAGCCCGACGCAAGAGGAAAAATCATTTTTACATGTGGTGCAATTGCCAGGGTCAGATTTTGTTCCAGGGTTTCTGGAGCATCCCTCCGATGGCTGGGGACAGCCCGCAGCCCGTGCCACACTTCTCGTCCTCCACCCAGCGTTTTCTTCTCCAGCCCTCGCAGCCAATTCCTCCCCTTGCTGTGAAGGGCCACGTGTCCCTCTCCTCATCACCGTGTCACCTGCCCATGCTCTGTATTCATTGTAGGTCCTGGGAATCAACCTTGAATGGCCTTGCGCAGGCGCTGCGTGCCACACTGGTGCCCGGGCACCTTTCCCTGGGCTCCAGCAGCGGTTGGGTCAAACCACGTGGCTGCCCTTAGCTGGGCACGAATGCGCACTGCCTCTCCCCGTGCCCCCGGGGCGAACGGCCGTGAGCGAAACCTGCAGGGTCCGGGTGCAAACGAAGGGCCAGAGCAGGGTGGGGGCAGATGCCACTGCGGCCGTCACCGGGGGTCACCAAGGGCTGGTCCCGGGGCCAGGGCAGGGAGGTTCCCGCGGGTGCCCCTGGGCGGGCGGCTGCGAGGAGGCTGCCGGGGAAGGCAGGAGTCCTCCCGCAGCGCACGGTGCCGGGCGAGCCTGGCTTCTGGAACAAACCCCTCAGGGGAGGAGATCGTCCTCATCAGTTTTGTCACTTTAAATAAGATGCAAGGGGTCTTCACAGGATGAGAGGCTGAACCTGTTGGGAGGTTACGTCTGCTGAACGCCTGCTTTATGTGAGCACAAGAAATACTCCTTTGTATTGGAGCGTGGGGCTGCTGAAGGGACGTTAATGGCAGGAGGCTGTCATTGCTGTGCCGGTGCTTTAGCGTGCTGTCCCTGAAGGAGGGCCTGGAGGGTCGGGGGGGAAACTCTCTTGATTGAAATATAAATATTTAAGGTGACGAAGTGCATCGAGGAAGGAAGGCCATTAAAGAGGCTCCCCCACCGAGATCTCTGGGACTGGAGAGTGATTTCGCACCAGGGCAGTGGTGGGACCCCATGCACCCGGCGGGGCCGGAGGAGAGCAGCGCAGCCAGCTGGAGGCGCTGAACCGAGACGGTTAAGGTGCAATGGTGCGTTTAGGAAGCAATCGGGAATATTCTTGGGTGGTGAGACAAATGTGCCTGGGCAAGGCGAGCTGAGGCAGTGCAGTGTGGGCAGGATGAGGCCCCCAGTCCGGCAGCACTGGGATCCCCGAGGGTGTCACGGGCCCGGGGGAGGCAGCTGCTGCTGGGTGGGTCAGGGCAGCTCTGGGATAAAAAGTCCCCGTGTCCCTGGAGGTGCAGTGAAACCAGGCTGATTGGGGAGCATCTCGCCGCCGCCCGCCATTTCTGGATCACCTCCAGTTTCTGTGGGAGAAGCCGGTTTTGCTGGAGGAGGGTGGGCAGCGTGACCGCAGCGAGAGGCACCAGGCAGGGCGCGAGGCTGGCTCCCCGCCCGCAGTGCCACCACAGTGCCAGGACAGGCACACTGCGGGCAGCGCGTCCTCGTCCCCCGCTCAGCGTGGAGCTCTCGAGTCCCCATCTTTGGGGCCATGGGGTGTCTTTGCTTGTGCCAGGGGTGAGCAAAGAGGGAATGGCTCAACTCGCATTTCCCACCCGTCTGTAACAGGAGCTGCTTTGTTTTCCTGTCTGTGCGATATCCACCGGTTCCTCCCTCGCGCCATCCACGGGGCATGCAGGATCCCGGGCACAGAGCATCGTCTGCAAGGTCATTAGCAGCACCGAGGGCTCTGCATTCAGGAGCGTGCGGGGCAGGTGCTGCGGGCTGGGTGGGATGGCAGATGGCCTGAAGGACTCTCCAGGGATGTCAAGCCATTGCCAATAATCCAGCGCCTTTCTCCAGACGTGACGTGGAAGCACCTCCTCGGTGCTCCGGGGAGGAGGGAGGGCTGTGTCTGTGCCAGGATTGCACACTCCAGCCCCAGCCGCTCCGTACAGCCCCCCGTAAAATTAACCAGAGGTGCGTTGCTTAACGTGCTCCCTTGCATGTTAATGCGTTCAGTCACTTACGTTAGCGCTGGTGTTCGCAGCGGCTGTGCTTGGTGCCGTGTGAGCCCCCAGGGGTGGCTGCATCTGAATCGCGCCTGGGGAGCGGGTTTGTGCCCGGCCGCAGAGGGAGAGAGAGAGGAACGTGCTCGGGTCTGCTGCTGTTGGCCCCCAGCAGCCACCTCCGCCGCGCTCTGGGGCATCCCTGCGGCGGCGTGAGCTGAGCAAGCCGCGGGGCCGGTTTCTGTCCCCACCGATCTCTGGCCTGCAGAGGGGGATCCACCTCTCCCTACACCTCTCCTCTCTGGAACGCAGCCAGCAGAGCCCCCAGGAGCCCAGAGGCTCAGGCACGAGCCTGCAACCACCCCGGCTCAGTGCAGGGTACTCGTCCTCTTCCCAAACTCTCTCCTCTCCCATCTGCTCCCCGCAGCTGCACAGCACCACGAACCCACTGGCGTTAAGCACTGCAGACAAAAGATTATTTATCAGGACCCGGCGCTGGCTCGTTTTAATTAGCCCCATCAAAGCAGGCTGTGTCTCTCCCTCCTGAAAGGTTGCAGTGCATGATTAATACAGGCAGCAGAAAGCAGCTGCCTCCCGCAGAGAAAGCCCCTCTGATAAGGCCGCAGCCACTTCCTCTCCCCGCAGCACTGCGCATCTCAGCCCCACGCAGCAAGGTCGGGGCTCCTTCTCCTGGGGCAAAGCTGCAGACAGGCTCAGGCTGCCCCAGGAGCTGGGAGAACGGCAGGGATGCAGCAGGAGCCTCACCCAGCTCCAGGTTCCTCTCCCCGTCCCACCCATGCTGCGAGAGCAGCCGCTGTCATGGGCATTGCCCACTGCCCACCAGCAGGTGGGACCAGCCGCCAAAAGCCCTGGGAAGGTGCAGCATGGACAGCACAGCCCCTCCATGTCTGGGCTTGCGCCAGCTGCTGCCAACACGGGGTCCACACGTGAGCCCTGGGGAGACACAGGGGATGCTCCAGCTCCCCCATGCCGGATTTCTGTGGCCAGTCCTCCCCACTCCCACCTGTGCACAGCCCAGGGTTGTGCATTCTGCAACTCTGCTGTTATCAGCTGTGTTGGTAGGCAAAGGGGGTTTAAAAGGAAAAGCCTTTGGGGAAAAGGGAGAGACAGAGGGGAGCACTCCCCTGTTTTTATTTATGCCTGTGCAGCTGCATGCAGTATAACAACGGTATTCAATACCCCGGAGAGCCAATTACCACAAGGAGCGCAGCTGGTACAAGGGCCAGGTCATTCTCCAGTTAATTTTCTTATTACAGTCTCATCATAGTGGAAAAACTCCTTCTCGTGGGGGGAGACAGGGCAGCCAGCTGGGGCAGGGGGGCAACCCCCAGCAAGTGCTAACACAACACTGTTGTCAGGTTTTTATTTCAAACTCATAAACATCCTTCCAAGAAATCAAACCATGAGAATAAAATATAGTATGAACCCCTGGTGAGCTGCAGCCCCAAAATTAGCTGTCACGGGAGGAGCTGCAAGAAAGGAAGGGGTGTTCCAGAAAGAGGTGAGGATCCTGAGCCATGCAGATCTCACCCTTCCTCCCCGAGCTGTTTGGCAAATGGCAGCAGGGAATCCAGCCAAGCAGAGCCACACCAGCCTCATGCCACGGGACTGACAGTAGGGAAGTGTGTTCCTATAAACCCCTGCTGCAGAGAAAATCCCAAATCCTTCAGCTCCACCAGGCCTGGAGAGCCAACACTGGAACCAGTGGTCCTGCAGGCACCAAGCCCTATCCTTCCCCCCCCAGCCCCGTGCGGTGCCCCATGGGCAGCCCTCCACGCTGCCTGCCCGTGGCTTTGGCGTGCACCTCTGGTAATGAAAGACAGCATAGCTGCAGGTGAGGCCAGGAATTCAATCTCTCTTTGTATGCACATTAAAGGCTTTGCTGTTGGTGCCCTTTACATCCAGTGGGCATGGCCATGCAGAAGCTGACCTGAGCTGCTGCCAGGGGTCTGCCCACAGAGGCCCCATGGGACGGGCTTTAGCCCTTCATGCTGATCAGCCCTTTGCTCAGATAAAGAGCAAGAGAGAAACTACCTCTGCATGGGGAGCCTGCTTCGGCTGCCGCCTTCTGTGAAGCTATTGCAGCTCCCCAGCATGGCAGCGGCAACGAGCCAGCTCCCTCCTTAGCACCAACCGCATGCGTAACCCCACCAGCAAAAGTGATGCCACCCCAGAGAAACAGAGGAGGAAACCTCACAGCCTGGGGCTGCTCTCAGCATGCCACGCCACTCCCCACGCTGCCCTCACACAGGACAAGCCCGCGTCTGCTGTGCGCCTATGGCCGGGCACCCTTGGAGGAGCACAGAAAGAAACAGACCTACTGCCTCCTTTTCTGTTCTGCACATATGGAAACCTTTATAGCTGGTCTGAAGCACAGGAACGTGGCCCCAAGTGAGGAAAGGAAAAATGCTGCTGAAAAGATCGAAGTCCACCAAAGAGGGGAGCGAAGAGGGGAAAGTGCTCCTGCTCCCTGGGAGACTGCTCTGGCTGCAGCTAGCTGAGAAACCACTTGGTGACTCCTCACATGAACATGTCGTCGTAGCCTGGAGGGGGAAGGTGGTCAGGATCTGGCCTGGAAAGGAATTCAGAGCAGAGTCAAAGCAGGAGCAAGAGCACAACCCTGGGAGAAGGAGGAGAGGCAGGGGCAGACTGGAGAGCACGCTGTAGTACTTCGCTGCAACAACTGTCCAGGCATGGCCAAACACCCACCTGGCCCTACCAGCCCCTAAGGGGCCGAAGGGGTCGAATCTGGCTCCTGGTGGAACTGCTCCCGGGGGAAGGCGGCTGGGTAGACCTGCCGATGGGTCAATGCCAGGCTGCGGGATCCCAGACCGGAGAGGATCAACGATCATTCCCCCACTCCGACCTCTGGGGAGAGGAAAGGCAGAGAAGGAGATAAGATTGGCACTGAAGAGAGGAGCAAAGTGCTCCTCCTGCAGCCCTGCCCATGCTACGCCACAGCCTGCGCTCAGGGGCAGGATGTGAATTGTAGCTCAACATCATGCGGAGGTGTGAGTCCCACAGTTGCAGCTCACACACCCAAGCCAGGACACCAGCAAGCATCCAGGTCCAAAGCACCACCATGCCAGCAACCCCTCAGTCTAGCTGGAAACATGCAGAGGAAGGCACCAGCGCACGCTTGTCTGCCAGAAAAGACACTAGGGTTTCTCTGTGCGTCTCCCAGCTGCTGGGAGAGGGGGCTGCAGCAGCGGAGAGGCAGCTTCCCTCTTCCCCCGGCTCCTGCAAGGAACCAGTCAGGGCATCAGCAGTGGCTGACAAGTCCCCGACGGGCTGCTAACCGTGCCCAGGGGAAGCATCAGACCTGCCGGCCCTTGCTGCTGGCTCACGCTCCCATCCCTGCTCTCCTGGGCAAGTGGCACGTCTTGCTCCACGCGATGTTGCAAAAGACCCGGCCGGGGCTCCTGCGAGCCTTTCCAGAGCACTGCCTGGAAGTCATTTGCTGACCACAGCAGCTCCTTGGAGCTGCCCCACGCTGCGAGTGCCATTCCTCATGGTCGGCTTTGTGCAAACTCAGCTGGAGCCTCTGGACACCGCTGCCATCATACAAGTCATTAACAACTGTGCTAATGAGTTCCATTACGCCAGGCTGGCTGCCCAGAGCGCCCTGGGACAGCCAGGCCCCAAGAGCATATGCCTGCGAGTCTGGGTCTCCAGCCCCAGTGCTGGCAGGTGTCAGCACACAAATCTGCTTCCATTTACAATCTTTTTTGTCATTTACAGAGAAACTTCTGATGAAGGGCTGGAGGCAGCAAGAGAACAGGGTCCCCCCCACAACTGAACCCCTCTCCTTGCGCTATCAGGTTTCCTTCCAGCCACCCAGGCTCCAGGCCTCTCCTTCCAGCAGGGCAGGATGTTTCTAGCCAGCGCTTTTCTAGCCAAGTCTTGCAAGAGGGAAAAAATGCGATCCCCACAGGACAGTGGTTCCAAAAAGGACTCCCCTGGGCTGCAGGGCGCTTTGCAGCAACTCCAAGGACTGGTTTTCATCTGAATATGTGCTTTTAACTGGAATGGCAGATGACAGGTTCTCCTTGCGCAACCAAACCAAAGACCCAGAGATGTATCTGTGAAGATCAGCGCTCATACAGCCCTGCTTCCACCCAGGCTTTGTCTAGCATCCCTGCTCTCGAGTGCCTCAGATAGCCGGGAGGCTCACAACCCGGACTCGGGAATCTGTGGACGCAACTTTAAGCCTCCCCTTCTCCAGACTGCTGGGCTGTAGACACAGCAGCTGGTAACACTTTGAATTAGAGGCTTACATTCACTTAATGATGTATTCAGCTTTGATTTACTGAAGGAATTAGTGCATGTTAAATGAATACAGGCTGATTATTAAACAGACACAGATTGCAACCTATCATCTATGCAAGCGACGGGATCTTGTTACGATATTAGAACCATATTGAGGTTTAGCAGCCATCAACTGGTCCCTTGCAATTTGCACTGAGGAACTGTCCCACTGCCACCCGCACTCGGAGACACTTTGCTGGATGCCTGAGCCAGGAGGACTCCAGCTGTTTCAGGGAAGGTCGCCAACCACCCCCACCCTTCCCAAGGGCAGAGTGGGGGACACTCCTCAGGCACACAAAGCACCACTTCTCCCAGCCATACTCACCCAAAAGGGTCTAGGTCTTCCCCACCAACAGCAAAGGGGTTCAGAGGAGAAGGCCTGAAACAGAGTACACAGTAAGCGAGACTTCTGGTGAAGTGACCGGCCACGTGGAGCCACCAGGAGCGAGCATGCAGGCAGGCCAGCGCAGCCGGTGCACTTGCCAGTGCTGTGCTCACAGGTGCTTTTCCAGCAGCAAGAGCACCAGCTCCGCACTGCAGGACCCATAGGTCCTTGGGACCTGTGGGACCAAGCTGGCACTGGGAGCCACTCTGTGCCCAGGACGCAGCATTCCCTGCTCCAGGGTGTAGCCGGGTGTGGATGCCACTGCGCATGGCAGGCTTGCAGGAAGCTTGCTGAGATGAAGGGAGCCCTGCTGTTCCCACCGCTCCGGGCTGCAGCTGCCTGTGGACGCTGGCAGTTTCCATGCCAGGGGCTCCCTGAGCGGTGCCAGGCTAGGCCAGGCTCTCCAGCGCGTCCCAGCCAGAGACACAATGACAGTCTCACTTCCAGGCGTGCGAGGACTATGGGGTGGCGAGCCTGCAGCCAGCTGTCACATCTCTTTGCCAATAATATGTGCCAATAACATGGTTTCAGAGCTGTGCCCAGCTCCAGCCTGTCTGCCCAGAGGTGCGTGGGGCCTCCCCAAGAAGCATCTTGCACCCTGAGCACCAGCAGACAGCAGTGGGGCCAAAGAAACAAGAGGTGACACGCAAGGCAGAAGCCACAGCTGGTCCCCCAGAGACAGCGGAGCCACCACAGTGTCTCTGACTTCCAGCCAAAGGGGATTACAGCTTGTGGGGGAAGAGAGGGGGGGAGCCTGCCTGTCACATACAAGGGATGGCTGGGCACGAAGGGGCTAGGGAGAGATGGTGGAGTGAGTGCCATGTGTCCCCTTTCCCCAGCTTTGCCAGCCAACAGTTTCAAAGAGAAAGCACAGTCAGGAGAGTAAGGACGAGAGGTCTCTGCTCCCCTCCACAGGCCTGCACCTCCCGGGCCTTGCCCCAAGCACCAGTGCTAGGAGAGCAGCTCTGCCTGACCATGGCAGGCAAGAGGCTTAGAGGAGGCTATGGCTCCATGCCAAGCTAAGGCAGAGTCCTGCACCCACCACGCACCTTTGTCCCTCTGCTGTGAGCTCTGCTGGAGCCCATGGCACAAACGGACAGCCAACACTCTCGTGTCCCTCCCAGAGGCTGCTTGGCCCCACAACAGCACTGTCCTTCCCGCTGCTGTCCCTGATCCACCAGTCCCTGAGCCCTGATGGTTCCTCAGCCAGCACAGAGAAGGTCCTCCCTCCATCCACCCCACACCTTCCCAAACGCAGGCAAAACCAGCTCCTGAACTGGCCATCCCTCAGCAGGCAGCTTAAATAAAAACAAAGCTGGTGGCCAGCAAGCCTGAGACGGGCTGGGGAGGGTTTGGATCCCCTTCACCCCCCATCCCATCTGTGCAAAATGGGAACCGGAGGCAAAGTTTGTGCCAGGACCACCAGTGGCCACCCGCTCCTGACTCACCAGGACGGCGCTCTCGAGCCTGCAGGCTGCCGGGGAGGGGCCCTGAGGGGGTTGTAATCCTGGGGCAAGACGGTATCCTTCTTCTCTGCCTGGGGCTCCTTCTTGGCTTTTTCTGCAGGAACCCCAAGGGGAGCGATGATACCCGAAGCAATCCTTGTCCTCAGCTCTTCCATGTTCTTGTACACCCTGCAGGGAGGAGAGGCAAGGCAAGGCGATGAGATGGGGAGGCCACAGCACCCGGGTGTGAGGGTGCCGGACAGGCTGTGAGAGGGCTGGTGAGGGGATGGAGATGCCCAAAGCATCCCTGACACGAAACATGTCCCCAGCTGGCATCATGGAGCAGATGGGAAGAGGCAACAGCACATAGCAGCTCTGAGCCCCCAGCACCATTTGAGAGGGCAGAGGTGCCATTCAGCCCAGGGAACTCTTGTGCTGTGGCCACAGATCAGCTGTGCACTGGAGGAAATGAGAGCGTGCAGCTCTGGCCTTTAGCAAGGCCGTAGGGTGTCTGGCCATAGTGTCTGTGGCTGGTTGACGCTGTCTGCCCCATGGGCAGCGTCCACCCAGCACAGACAGGCAGTCAGTGTTCTGGAAATAAACGCGCTGGGGTGGGGAGGACCTGTTCGCACGTAGGGTGGCTCTCCTCTCGGCTCTGACCCAGGGCCTCCCATCTCCTAAATCTCTCTTACTTGCCAGCAGCTCACAGGGAGGGAGCTCTGGCTGCATTTCAGGGCTGGCTGGCCTGCCCCTGGATTTGTACTGGAGAGAAGAGTTCTCCAGGCTCCTCCTAACCTGGTCTCTGACCCCATCTGCCCCCCTCCCCATGCCTGTGGGACTTTTTCTCATGCAGAAAATGCCAGGGAACTGAGATTACTTGTGGAAATCATCCAGGTGCTCCGGGTTGATGTAGTCGGCCACCGCCAAGGTCACATCTGCCACCTTCTGAGATGCGCAATCCTGGCAAAAGACAGGCGAAGCATGGTGTCAGCAGCCAGGCAAAGCTGGGACTGAGGCAGGGAGCAGGTACAGCCACAGACGGGCTCAGGACATGAGGAATGAGCTCGCCTGCTTCCTGTCTGCATCCCTGTGCAGTGCCTGAATCCCCAGGGGCAAACAAACTGCAGCGTATAGTATGGTTCTCCCTGCTTGCTCCCCAGCCCAGGCTGCAAAGGTGAAAGACCAAAATCCCATGGCACGGCAAGAGGCTGTGACACGGGGCAAAAACACTCTGGGCAACTGCTTGTTGGGAAGTGGTCTGCAAACACATCCTCAACTGGAAAAAGGACACAAAAGGGGCAACTCCCGGACCAGTGTGCAAGGCAAACTGCATCTGTGCCCAGTGTGGCTGTTTGACCAGCTTCGTGCTGGACCAAATCTGCTGCTGCAGCAGGTCTGCAGCCCCTAACAGCCCCCGGGTCTGCCCCATCCAAACATCTTTGAGGGACAAATACCGCCATAAGGCAGAACAAGTAACAGAAAACATTTAAGAAATTGGCTCTACAGTTCTTCGCACATTTTGGACAGAAGCAGACACCACATCTGAAGGACCCCAATTCCCACAGCGACCAGCCTGGGTGCTCACCATGACATTAAGGATCATACTATCTTCCACCATGATGGCCTTCAGCAGCAGCTCACGGGCATCATCTATAGACTTGTAGCGCAGCGTATACACCTCCTTGTTGGCTTCCCAGCCAGCAGGCAGCAGCTCCGACTTTCTTTCATCAGGACCTGGCTGCAACAGGACAGACATGCCACTGAGACCCTGCCCACCAGCTGGAACAGGAGAGGACACAACCACTCCTTGCTGAGTAGGAAGCAACAAAGACTTGGACCAGGGAATGATGCCCTTTATTGCCTGGCACCCCACAGCTCCCCAGCACGGGGAGGGCTGTCACCCTGTCTTTCCCAGCCTCGGAGCAAAGCAGCTAGGGGATGGCACTGCCCCACACTGTCCCCTCCCCGGGTAGTGGGGAGGCTTCTCTGCCAGACCAGTGCCCTGCAGCAGCCCCAGCACTGCACCAAGCACCCTCCTGCCAACCCCCAGCACCACCCCATGCTCCCGACCCCCCACCCTCACCTTAGCATTGTGTCCCCCCACAGCAGCAGGCTTCCCCCAGCACCGCGCTGCCCCCCTCCCTGACATCACACTGGGATCCCCCACCCCTGACAAAGCAGTGACCCCCCCCCCCCAACACTGCACCAGACCCTCAGCTTTGGCACT
>VXAL01016567.1:0-15550 GCA_013399475.1 Chauna torquata
TGCCTTTAAAGAAAAAAAAAATGTAGGGAGGGAGGACTGGATTTACTTTCCTGTTTCACCTGTCACTCCCAATTATGATTATTCATTTCTGCTAGTTGTATATGGGTGCTCTTGAGTTTAATTTAGTATCTTGGATCCTGAAGAGATTAAATCCAGACAGGGACTGCATGACTGTCCTTGAGTTTCATTTTCTATATTCAGTCTTGCAAATATTCCTTGTTGGTGAATAATCTTGCTTTCCAGGGTTTTCAGAGTCATCATCTAGAAGGAGTTTGTGCAAATAACTCACCTGAGTTCAAGAAGGAATAAGCTAGACATAAATATTCTTTAGTTTATGGTAATTATTCTTTCATTCAATCAGTTTGTTCGTGTTTAGGAAAGTGCATAAATGAGATTGTTGATAGGGGGGTTGAACTGAACACTTGCTAACTTTGCCCTGATGCAAGTATCAAGGACTGTTATTTGTATATACATGACAGATCTATGTCTCCTTGTAATACAGTCAGAGAAAGATAACTGTAGCTTTAATTTTCCATATGGGTTACTTATACTGGGCTGCTTGTTGATGGATATTATCATTTTTAATTCCAGTAAGTAATGTGATGCCAGAGAATCAACTTTTCTTCATTTTAAATTGCAGATAGTGGTAGATGATTATCAGCCAAACTCTTCAAAAACAAGAACAGGTCAATAAAAGGGTCACCTTAGTTTCATATATAGGGATTAAAAAAATGTAGCCTTTTTTTCTTGTTTTTTTTAATGTTCAGGGAATAAGAGGTTTCTAAACAAGTTATTGAGATCAGTGTATTTATATGTCTAGCCTACCTACCTGTGCGCACAAAGGAAAATAGAGCCCAGATAGCCCAAATTTGGGTCAAATGCCCTTTGCTCTTGGAAGGCTGGAAGGACAATCTGTTTCGTTGGACACTGCAGAGGAAATTTATTCTTCCACATGTACTTATGGAAAGCTACTTGTACCTGTTTGCCTAATAATATATTTTCATGTCTTTAAACTGTATTATCTTTATCTCTTATTGTTTTGATCCTCCAGGAAAAGGAAAATATTTCTTTTCTTTTTTTTTGCTCTTGCTTTTTTCTTTCTTTTTAAGTAGGAATTGTCCATGTAAAGTACTAGAAAGGATGCAAGTGTTTAAGCCACTTTTCATTTTCCTTCCACTCTATATTTTAGATCTGACTAAACCCTTCCCTAGTTAATAATATAGTTGGGCTGAAATCTGGCATTTGGTTCATTTGCTGCCATCCATATTTCTTTATGGAGATGAAGCACCAAATCTGGGTGTGCATGCATCTCCTTGGGAACATCAGTATGTACATGCACGCTGTCTGGAAACAGCAGCGCTACTGGTTGAGCATCTAGCAGAAATCACTGGTCAGTTGGTTAAAACGAATGCGTAGGAAATCAGGCAGCGAACTCAGAGGTGATATTTCTCTGAGCTCCTCTACCAGCTTTCCTCTGTGACTTTAAATATCTCCTCCCCTCTCTCCTTTCTTCTCTTCATCCCTGCTCAATCCATTGAAGCTCTGATACGAAAAGTGCGTAAAGTAAATGAATTGTGATTCCTTTCCTTTCTATGACTTTAGAAATTTTAATTTGACAAGAGTTGATTTTAAAATGCATATAATTCCATGTAGAAATGGATTAGTAGGAAGGCAGGACCATAGCATGTTTTCACGTACTACTGAACAGGTGTCCAACAGGAATATTTAGTGCAGAACCTGCTACATGAAACATCAAAGAAAGGAAACTGGAGACAAAGAAAGGATCTGTAGGTTTTTTTGTTTGTTTTGTTTGTTTGTTTTTTTTAAAGGAAAATGAAGAGACCATAAAGATAATTCTGTTAGGCTGTTTCCCATGATGATAAAGCAATTTGTGTTGTTTTAATGTCATCTTCCAAACATATCTACAATAAAGATGGAAGCATATTTTTGTAAATGCATGTGGTTTCACTTCACTAAACAGAAGAGGTAGCTGAGTGGAAAACTTAAGTGTATTGAGCTGCACAGCAGAAGAATCTACCTTTAAAAAGCTTTTATGTGAGCTAAGATTAATCTGTAAATTTTGTATTTTTTCAGAAGAAATTATTGGCTTATCTTGCTTGATCTGCTTTCAGTTACCAGAGAAAAGAGCAAATGTGTAGATCTTAAGCTAGTACGGAGTCAGAACTCCAGATGGGATTCCTATTTTTCTGTACATACTCTATAAAGAAGTGAGTATTGTCTTTTTCAGCCTCTGAAGTAGATACCTGTTACTCCAGACGGAAAGCTCTAAATGGTAACTGAGAACACCATCAAACTAGCAACTTACTAGGTTTTCCAGCATGATACTATCATCATGATATATGGTTGTGATTTTTTTTTTCGCTTTGAGATCTAGGCTTAACTTTCCTAACAACAGAAATTACTGCTTGAGAATTCCTTTCTGTAGTGCTCACTTCTAGTTCCCATTTTTTTTAGCCAAGACTGCATACAAATATTTTCTGCTTATATGCTACACAGTATTTCGTAGATGCATGAAAGATTTTACCTAATAACCTACCTTGTAGGAGAATGAAACCTCACATTTTGTCCTGAGCACATAACACCTTATTACTACTATTACTAATATATATACTATATATATTACTAATATATTACTATAATAGTATTAATATTATACTGTTCTTCTAAACCTTGGTCCCACAGTGTGTAGTTGTATATTTATTTTTTTGCATTCTGCATAATCCTAGTGAAGATGAGTTCTAAATATAGATGCTCGTGGCATGATGCTTCCAGATGCACATGTACATATTAAAACTTGAATCTCAAAGGAATCTAAAACAACAAAAGGAAAATCTGACATATAGACAGTAGTAATGCATGTATTATTGCTGGTTGACCACCAGTGAGTATTACCCTCCCTGGCTATATTGGCTACCTACAATTCATTTAACATTATTATCTTCCAACAGTTTTCCCTTCCTGTAGCTTTCTTTTTTCCTTTTTTCCTTTTTTTTTTTTTTTTTTACTAAGCAGATTATGGCATTCATTACTACTGTGATGGCAGTGTTAAAAACATCCTTACATCCTTAGTTATAAAAATGCATGGAGTTTGTAATACAAAGGGGGAAGAAATTACTTTGACATTGCATCAAATCAGTCTTTCCATTTGTGCTGCTTAATCGCTTGTCCTCACACTGAAGTAGAGAGCGGAAGAAAACCCTCATACCCTTGGCTGTATTTTACCATTGCAGGGGAATGCAGAGGCTAGGAATTGTAGAGAAAAGGACTGGCCACTGATAATTCTTACCAAAACTATGGTGAGAAATATTATTCTCTAACAGCCAACAGACTTCACCCAGCATCTGTTTTCAGAAACCCCAAAAGACACATCTTTAAGGGAGAATGCTATTAGCCAGTACAGATTGAACATCTTCATCAACGGTGCGAATAGAGGCCCAGGCTGTAATTGAGATGCATGTGGCTCTGTCAGCAGGTGATGGCAGACAGACACACCTGAATGACAGTGTGACAGGGAGCAGAGACAGGGGGCCCCATCTAGCCACTCTTACTGCCGGAGTGATGAGCGCACGGGAACACAGTCTGTGAATTATCAGCAGGCCAGAATGAGATGAGGCTTAGGGAGGGCTGCCAGACAGTTTGCAATGTGCTACACATTTCTTTCAGCAGTTACTATTTTGCTATGCATAGCCCCTTGCTATTAAGCAGGCAGAACAGCTCATATCCTGTGGACGGATGATAGATATGCCATATCACTGAAAAATTGTTTGTCTTCCACAGGTGTATGAGATGCCTTCTAAAGCAGGCAGAGCACATGACACTTTTCAACACTCTTTTCGATACTGATTTGGCATTCAGGGTCTATCAAAGGAGAAATCTTTCACATGCAATTATGACAGAAAATAAATGTGATGAAGTGTTGTATACAAAGAATGGAGAGAGATCAAAGGGCTGTAACGAAAACTGATTACAATAAAAGAGCTGCTTCAACTCTGAGAACTCTACAGAACTGCTTGGGGCATGACAACACACACTTGCATGCACAAAGGAGAAGTTGTAGATAAAATCACAGACACTAATTCATAGGAATAAATGAAGGAAACAGTACATAGCTGCTTGCTTGGATATCATAGGGCATATTAAGACACTAAAGTGATGTGCAGCCACTGTTCTAACTTGGAAGAGTCTGAATTGTTCCTTTTGTAAAGCTGTCTTTACTGTAGTGTGGGCATAATATGAAAGCTTTGTAAATTTACAACTTCTTTTCTGATAAGATTGCTTATAGGATAGAAGAATGTTTTCAATTCATCTATTGTTTCTTGATTAATCTCCTGGGGGTCACATACAGAATAAGTCACTTATTTAAGTTTAAATATTAGCAAGAAGACTGTTGAGTACTGTTAGTTGCATAGTACTGAAGAAATTAATCAAGTTTAACCCTCTATCCTTTTGACTCTTGTTCTGATTGAAAGCCTATTCAAATGAATTTTCATTGACTTCACTGTGTCTTTCCCAAATTCCTGAATTGAGTAATTGAGTATTGAAGCCATTCATTGGGCAGTTTCAGTTAAGTGCCCAGCAATTTTATTTCCTCTCAAATTTAGGGAAGTTCATGCTAAACACCTTTCACATGGCTCAAAAATTCTTGTGCAATTGAGGTAGTGGTTTTTTTTTTTTTTAATACACGTATTCTGTAATAACTTGCAAATGTCTTGACTGAAAGAGCTATCATTTTGCACCAGGTAAAGAACTGACACTCTTTGCAACTGTGTTATTTCAAATTTTTATGTTCTGCCAAGATTTTTCATAAATAGTGAGCTTAGCTTCAAATCCAGAAGGAAGAAGCATTTTTTGAAGACTGCAGAGCTTGCTTTTTTTCCCTGCTTATATTCTGAATAAGCAATTTTATTTTTAGTCCCAAAGCAGACAGTGTTACCTGGAGCAACATTGACTCAAAACACTTACTTTTGCTAAGAGTTTTATATGTGATTTAGTTCCTTACCTTGTGTGAAACAAATATACTTCGTTGTTTGAAAACTCAGCTACAAAACTAGAAATGTTACCCACAGTGCTGATGGAATTTTACCTAAGTCCAGAAAAGCAGCTTCCCAGTCCTTATATCTTTGCAAGGTCTGGCTTCTCTTCTCAGAATCCTATTTTGTCTCCATGAACATAAGGCTTACTACTACTTAAAGCAATATATTTTGCCCCATCGGTTAGTATTTTGAAAATACTGTCTCTCATAATAAGCTAAAGTGCAGCTTTTTATCAGCTATGTCATTGAAATGTAAGAGCTTTGTATCATAGAATCATGGAATGGCTTAGATTGGAAAGGACCTTAAAGAACACCTAGTTCTAACCCCTCTGCCATGGGCAGGGGTGCCACCCAGGGTGCCGAGGGCCCCATCCCACCTGGCCTTGAACACCTCCAGGCATGGGGCATCCACAGCTTCTCTGGGCAACCTGTTCCAGTCCCAAATCACCCTCTGAGTAATGAATTTCCTCCTAACACCCACTCTAAACCTCACCTCTTTTAGTTTAAAACCTTTTCCCCTTGTCCTAACACTGTCTGTCTGTGTAAAAAGTCACTCTCCATCTTTTTTGTAAGCCCCGTTTAAGCACCGAAAGGCTACGATAAGGTCTCCCCAGAGCCTTCTCTACTCCAAGCTGAACAACCCCAAGCCTCTCAGCCTCTCTTCATAGGAGAGGTGCTCCAGCCCTCTGATCATCTTCGCGGCCCTTCTCTGGACCCGCTCCAACAGGTCTGTGTCTTTCTTGTGCTGGGGGCCCCAGATCTGGATGCAGCACTCCAAGTGGGGCCTCACAAAGGTAGAGCAGAGGGGGACAATCACCTCCTCAACCTGCTGGCCATGCCTCTGTTGGATGCAGTTGACCTTCTGGGCTGCAAGCATAGACTGCTGGCTCATGTTGGCATGTCATTAGGTTCACATATGCCCAGTTCTCAAGCTTGTCCACGTCCTTTTAGATGGCATCCCTTCCTTCTGTTGTATCAACTGCACCATTCAGCTTGGTGTCATCTGCAAACTTGCTGGGAGTGCACTCAATCCCACTATGTCATTCATAAAGATGTTAAGCAGCACCGGTCCTAAGATGGACACCTGAGGGACACCACTCATCACTGTCCTCCACATGGACATGGACACCATTGACCACAACTGTCTGGCTGCAGCCATCTTGCCAATTCCTTATCCACCAAATAGTCCACTGTTCAAATCCATATCTCTCCAATTTAGAGATAAGGATGTCATGTGGGACCATGTCAAAAGCCTTACAGAAGTCCAAGCAGATGACATCAGTTGGTCTTCCCTTGTTGACTGATGCACGCACTCCATCATAGAAGGCCACCAGATTGGTCAGGCACGATTTGCCCTTGGTGAAGCTGTGCTGGCTGTCTCAGATCACCTCCTTGTCTTGCATATGCCTTAACATTACTTCCAGGGGGATCTGTTCCATGAGCTTTCCAGGCATGGAGGTGAGACTCCCTGGTCTGTAGTTCCCTGGGTCTTCCTTTCTACCCTTTTTAAAAATTGGAGAGATGTTTCCTTTTTTCCAGTCACTGGGGACTTCTCCTGACTGCCATGACTTCTCAAATATGAGGGAGAGTGGCTTGGCAACTATGTCAGCCAGTTCCCTCAGGACCCTGGGATACATGTCATCAGGACCCGTAGATTTGTACCTGTTCAGTTTCATCAGGTGGTCTCAAACCTGCTCTTTGCTTACAGTGGAAGGGACTTTGCTCCCGCAGCCCCTGCCTAGAGGTTCATGGACTTGAGAGATGTGGGAAGCCTGACTGCCAGTGAAGACTGAGGCAAAGAAGTTGTTGAGTACCTCAGCCTTCTCAATGTCTGTCATTACCAGTTCTCCTGTCTCATTTATCAGAGAGGGTACACTCTCCTTGGCCTTTCTTTTCTGACCAATGTACCTATAGAATCTCTTCTTGTTATTCTTTGCATTCCTTGCCAAATTCAGTTCCATCTGTGTGTTGGCTTTGCTGATCCCATCCCTACACATCTGGATGGCATCCCTGTACTCTTCCCAAGCTACATGTCCCTGCTTCCACTGCCTGTGCATTTCCTTCTTACACCTCAGTTTGACCAGCAGGTCCTTGTTCAGCCATGCCAGTTTCCTGCCTTCCCTGCGTGATTTCTTACATGTGGGGATGGAGAGCTCTTGCACTCTAAGAAAAGTGTCCTGAAAGAGTTACCAGCTCTGATCAGTTTCTCTGTCCCAGGAACAGTTTCCAAGGATGGTTTCCCAGGGGATCTCATCCACTAATTCTTTAAACAGCTGGAATTTCACTCTTTGAAAGTTCAGGGTCCTGACTTTTCTCTTTGCCAGGCCTATATTCATCAAGATCACAAAATCAACCTGGGTGTGGGTGCTGCAGCCCAGACTGCCTCCAGTCTTAAACTCTTTAATGAGGTCATCTGCATTGGTGAGCAGCAGGTCCAGTAACGCTTCTCCTCTGGATGGTTTGTCTAGTACCTGGACTCCAGGAGTCTCCTTGATTGCTTACAGCCTGCTGTGTTGCTTTCCCAGCAGACTTCTGGGTAGTTGAAATCCTACAGAAGGACAAGAGCCTGTGAGCGCGATGCTTCTTGTAGCTAGCTGAAGCAAGAACGCCTTGTCATCAGGCTCCCCTTGATCAGGCAACCTGTTGTAGACCCCAACCACAAGGTGTCCTTTATTGTTCCAGTCCTTAATTTTTTATCCACAAACTCTCAACCTCTTTGTGGCTGTTTCTCAGAGGCAGCTTTTCATAATCTGTCCATTTCTTAACATGGAGGGCAACACCCCTACCCCTCCTTCCTTGCCTCTCTTCTGAAAAGCTTGTAGCCCTCGATTGCAATGTTCTAGTTGTGCGATTCATCCCACCACATTTCTGTGGTAGCAATTAGGTCATAGCTTTCTAATTGCATTGTGGTTTCCTACTCATTCTGCTTGTTTCCCATGCTGTGTACATTGGTGTAGAGGCACTTCAGCTGGGCTATCGGCCATGTCACCATTATAGAGAAGCCCTCCCTAATTCCTTTGGGACAATTCACAGGTATTTCTCTGTTACTTCCTAAAGTGTTGGTGTTTCCTCTCCTCTGTCACTCAGAAGTATATCCCCTTCCCTCACTGAATCTAGTTTAAAGCTCTACTAGTAAGGCCATCCAGCTTGCTGCCCAGAACACTCTTGCCCTGCCTAGTCGTGTGCGCCCTGTCTGGTGTCAATGTGTCCAGTCTCTTGAAGGTACATCCAACATTACAGAACCCAAAACCCTGAGTGTGGCATCAGCCACGCAGCCAATCATTCACCTGATCCATTTGTCTCCTTCTTCTTGGGTCCCAGTCTCCAGCTGGGAGGACAGAGGAAAACACTACCTGCGCTCCCGATCCCTTCAATTTCTTCCTGCCCTTGTAAGGGCTGTGGTGTATTTGAAAATGAACATCCAAAACGTAATTAGAAATGTGGTTGTGTAAAGTGCTAAATTGCTTAATGAAATTTCTGTTTCATTAGACACCTACTAGTATTCTAATGAATGCTGGCTGCATCAAAGCTTTCTTATTTCTTACTGTTACATACAATTGTTAGAACACCACACTTTTAACTCTGTTTACTGTAGTTTGTTACTTTCTCTCTGAAGCACGGATCCTTTCTTTGTATCACTGTCAAAGTCAGGAAAACCTCTGTCTAGAGAGGTCAACGTTCAAAGAGGTGATCATTGATAGTAAGGGTGTCTATACTTTAAAGCGATGGAAAAAAAAAAACAAGCTGAACCCAAAACAAGCCAGCAGACATTCATAAATAGTTTTTGCTCTTAAGATATTCCAAACAATGATTTTAAGGTGACTCTCTCTATCTACTTTGGCTGTTTGCCTAACTTTCCTTAGCTAAGGATAGTTACAGCCATTGTATGTCATACGCTCACATACCAATGGCTGTAGAGGATGCCTGGGTCTTTAGGATTAGGCATTTTGAGTATTATGTTCGTATGTTTTTGACTGAGCTTTCAATACCATTTAGACTCATGTTCTTAAGTCCAAATAAGGAAAATATACATGATTAGGTAATGTCCTGGCCTGACTGGGAAGAGTTTTAAGGCATTTGATTTGATGCAATGACCAGTCTTTTAAAGACAGTTATTTAAAATCACTGAAACCATAGCAACAACTTGTGCTCTAGAGAAAAGGGCACAGCAGGCTAGCATTATCTTAATTTTTGTTGCCCTTTTCATGACCATGATGTTAATATTTCAAACTGAGTATCATGTGGTTATTGAGAGATTTACAGTACTGACTGTCAGAAAGTGAAGCTAGTACAGATTTCGACAAAGTGACCTTGGCAAGATTAACTAGCTGAGCTTTGACTTAACCTTCTGAGAATCAACTTATTTTGCATCTGAATAGCACTTTTTTTATTTGTATAACCTAAATCTGCAAATGCAGGCGTTACTGAGTTTTCAGGATGAAATGAGTTGGAACAGATTTCAAGTGTTGAATACAGTAAGCAAACAGTATAAAGCATGTAAATAAAAGTACACATGAATAACCTGGGGTGCATATCTGTTTCTATCCATTTAAACTGCATAAAGTCTTCCTGAAATTGTAAAGTGTTGTTAATCTGAAAAAAATCCTTTTGTCACCTGTATATAAAACAAAATCTTTGGAAACTAGACAGTCAATACTGCTCACAAATAAGGTAACCCACATTTCTTGCAGTTCTTCTGCTGCTTAGCACAGTAGAACTTGCAATGCTAGCAAAAGTCGATACTCAAATCGTTCAGTCTTTCCTATATCTTTAAAAGATACCTTTTTTTAAGTTATGAAAAAAGAATGCTAAGGACTATCTAATGTACTTTTTGAGAGGAAAATCTATTTTTTTAATTGTAATTAAATGTATAGAACCAGGACAATCAATAGCAGAAAAAAAAATATAAATTAATTATGCTGTTAGTCACTCTTGTATGTTCCTAGCAATCTATAGTACTTGCACTAAAATATGATTTCCATAATAATGACAATATAGCACTAATTAATTGTTGGATCTCTGTCCACTGAGAAAAGATCTTGAATTGCCCATATCACATAGTAATGATTTCAAAATCAGTGAGTTGTCCGTTGAAATCTCTAAATAGCCTGTGCAGATCCATTTCCAAGTGAATAGCTTACAACTTAATATACGCTGCTCAATCTTCATATACGTTGTTCAGTACCTTCAAAAATCATTTTATCTTTATACGGAGAATTAAATCTGCTGAGAAAGTAGTGTAATTAGATGAATGTTATGTACTAAGGTTCTCTTATATTAGTGGATTGAGAATAATAAAATGGTCAGATTATTTTAAAAAGAAGACTTTTAAAAATAGTGTTAATGATTTTTGACAGTGGTTGAGAGATGCAGTGAATAATTTTGACCCTATTGTAACACAGTAAAATGCTCCTGTTTAGTTTAGATATGCTAAAGTAGGTTTTAACTTACATCTGCTTCTGGTTATGGGGGAAGCTAAGGTACCAAAGAGTCGTCTCTTCAGCCCTCCTTGACCATTGCACTTTTTTGGGAAAGCATGGGATGTGGGGACATCTGCACCAATTCTGTGCTGCCATAGTGCTCTCATGTAGCCTTATCTGCTCAGTGGGGCTCCCTTCTCAACTTATAGCTGATGTGTGACACAAAATGTTTCAACTACTAGACTGGAGCCTAGTAAATGTAAACTTTTCCCTAATTTTTGTACTTTTTACTATGTTATAGCTTTCTGACAACCCATTTGTGTTTTTCTAACAAATTCCCTTTAGTTAAAATTTTCTATTTTTGCATGTTTATTTTCTGCCATATGAAGGCAAAATATGTATCCTTTTTGCTATGAGGTCATTAAAGACTGCTTTTACACTTGTCCACTTCGGGATTATCAGGATGTATATCTGAAGTTCTTCATGCTGTTTCTCAGGAGCTTAGTGTCTACACTAATTTTGGAAGAAGTCTCTATGGCAAAAGGAGAAGTGGTTATTTATAAAAGGCAGAGTATGAAATGCCATCTAAGAATTTCTATATAGAGTGTTAGCTTCAGCATTAGCTTCATAGTAACTATATATTGTTAGCTTTTTAAGGTTTTATTTATTGTCTTCTGCAATATTGCAATTTTTGGATGTGCCACTGTGTAACTGTAAGCAATTTAAAGTACGTTTGACTAGTATAAAATATTCAGAAAAACATGGACTGAGAGAGTCCAGTAGACCAAAGCTTTAGGAGGACTTGTGACTTTGGAAATATCAGTGTTCATCTGTTGGAGATAATGCTATTTGTAGATGTTTGTAGAGATGCCAAAAATTCCTTCCCAACCACATGCCTGTAGCTGATTTGGCTCTTCTGCTAAAGAAGCCGTGTAAGAGTTGCTGAAGTGAGGGAAAAGTGAGGTAGTGCAAAAAGCAGACTAGTCTGAGAAACTGAGATCAAAGGATCCCCTGTGGCTACTAATCCTGCCTCTGACTTCAATTTCCATTTAATTAGAGTCAAATCACTGAGGCCTACATTTTAAAGAGTCTGCTAATTTTGGCGAGTTATTTTTTGGCTACCTGACTTTGAGATATGTAGGGTTATTTTTCTCTGTGCATCTGCATCTTTCACGAGCTACATGGAATTATGGATACTCAGTACCTTTAAAAATCCAGTAACATCTTGTTTCACATTACAGTAAGGAATGAAAAGCTCTAAACCTGTGGACTTGTTAATGTCAGCCCTCTCTCTTCTCAGCATTAATTCTCCAAAATTCACTTACGTATATCCCAAGTCTGTGTTAATACCTATAAAGTAGTAAAAAAAAATGCTGAAATTCAAGTGAATCCATAAATGACTAAGTGATGGAACAGTTATTCAAATATGAAAAGGTTTTGCTGTTCTATTGTTTTTAATTAAAAAAAAANGGTAAAGGCCCTTGAACAGTTTCCAGGGCCAATGTCTGGGGCCAATGTATGTTTTCATAGAAGTATTGTGTTTTTATAGTTGCAGCCTACAAAACTATTTATTTAACTTTCTCCAAAGTCACCTCTTGCCTTTGCGGTGTAATCACGATTAGTTATGCTAAGAGGGAGAACTTGTGTTTTGTTTTGAAGAGTAATCAATCATGATAACACTAGACTGTCTGGATATATTTTATTGTACCATAGAACGATGGTATACTATACTGATGTATGTTTGAATACTGCACTGTCTATGTGTAACTACTTTGGTGCATTAAACTATAAAAAATAAAATTTACTGCTCAAGAGTATTTATGTGAGGGCTAGTTAGATCCTAACTATCCACTGTAGAGAAAGTATGAAGTCCTTGGTTTTCATATCTTCTGAATTTTGAGTTTAAAGTAATGAATTTATATTCACACTAATGAAAGTTTGGGCGTGAGAAGGTGAATAGAGGTCTATAAATACATCAAGCTGTTCCTGCTTTCTTTCTGCATTTGTAAGAGCGCAGACCTCCTTTTGTGCATAGTATCTGCATATGTTTGCACACACCTTAGATGTATTTATTAAGAGTTACAAAGTAAGTTTTGTTTCTAATTAATGTTTTAAACATTAAAGTACTTAGCCTCCTGCTCCTCCCCCCCAAAAAAGTTTATTGCTTCCTCAATGCTGGGAATACTAAAATATTCCAATACAATGATACCAATCCAATAATACCAATGGCTCCAATGTAGTAATGACTTATTAGAATGGGATTTATTGTCAACAAAATACATTGTTTAATCTTATGTTCTGTATAGCTTTTACAAACACAGCATGCATCTTGTTAAAAATAACTGTAGATAGTATGATATTTATTAAACAGGTCTTTTATATTATATATTTTGTACTATGAGATGCTAGTGTTGTCTCATATGCCCATATCAAGGAGAAATTTAATAAATCAAAAATAATCTGTTGCCTGAAGTGTGGCATATTAATTGTCTACTACACTAGGGCTGTATTTATTGTAAGATGGGCAAGACAGCCTTCTGGCAGCTGGTCTTCTGTAGCCACTGAAAAGGTGTTACACTCCTATGTAACTCAGTCCAGGTCAGGGGTTGGGATGCTTCTTTAATTGCCTACAGTTGAGTCCTCACACTTCTTTTGTACTTGGTCCTGAGAACACAGTATTCCTTGTGCTGCTGTTAACAGGTCTCTCAGTGTATACACTTTTTTTGTGCTGTTTTGTTTTGTTTAAATATCGGTCCAAAAGAGTGAAGGCTAATCATTTGCTGGATGAACTCAAAAGAAGCATTTTTCTTTGAATAAGTTCTAGCTATGCTGGAAAACCCCATTGACAAATATCAAAACTGGAAAAAGAATAATGATGTCAGTCTTTTGTAATGTGGAAAGAAAATTATAACTGCCTAGCTAAAATACAGGTGGAAGGAATTTTGCAGTCATCTCAGAAGTACTTAATTTTCAGAAGTGCAGCCCAGCAGCACTGCTTAGTTTATTTCTGTCTTGGGTATTGCAATCTACATTTATAGGGAAACAAAGTGGTAGTTTTCACTTTTTGTCGCAGCATGGCTGATTCATTGAGGCATTAGAAGTGGTTAATGACTATCAAGGTACCAACATTTTGTGGTTGGAATGTAGAAGTAAGCAGTCAGCAATGGGTAGCTCAAATGTTTTATTGCAACCTGTCTAGTTTAAATGGAATCACCTGTTTCTGTCGAGTAAACACCAGCCATCCTCTTTTACTCAAATACAGAACTGCAGGTCAGTACAAAAGCTACTTATCTTTACGAACAGAGTATGAAAGATTTCTCAACTTTTCTGTGCAATTGTCCGCTGTATCTTTTGTAGGTTCAGTTGCTGTGATTAAAAAGTAGAAGCACATTTGAAGAGCATCTTGGGAAAGGGCTGTACTGATTTCTCTCAGATTAAAAAAGAAAAAGCAAAAACAGAACAAGGAAACCCAATGAAAATTAAAGGTCTGTTTTGAGTACAGAGTTGGGTTTCTGGCATAGCCCTGTTAAGATTTGGACTGTGTCTTTTCACAATTTTTGAGTGACTGGACTGAATAAAGAGGATCACACATGGTAGATAGAGCTCTAGCTATGGGGCAAAGGACTCTAAAGTGTGAGAGGCTTAGTTCTGTAGTAAAACTGCATGGGACGAGTGTGTGTGCATTGTGGATTAGAATTAGCATATGTACTTTCTCAATTGTATTTTTATTCTAAAGAAGTGACAGTTGCCGTATGTTCAAGGCTGTCCTGTGTTCACACTGATTAAACTCTGTCTGTATCTGTCTTTTCCTTCTCCACCAGGGGAGGGGATGAAGCTCACTGAGCTTTCAGTATGGTACTGATTGCTAGCACTTGATTGATTGATTCTTTATTGCCCAGGAGATAGCAAAGACTTGATGTTTCAAAACTAACTTTGTGGATAACCTTCTCATGTGGTTTCTGAAACTGTTTTTTTCTGCTTGTGCAGCCTATTAACTGGGAAAGATGTCTAATAATTTGTCTGTGTATGTATGTGCTTACTGAATTCATGGCTTTGGCTTAATCTTACACTGGTGGTTGAAACTGTGCTGGTTATAATGGAGCTCTATATCGTGCTTCCTTGTGCTTCAAGACATAAAAGTCATTGGAGACTTCTTCAGGTAAACAACTAATGTTCTTCCATGCAGATGTGCTTCTCCTGGGAGAATGGGCTTCTAGTGAACTTTTGAAGGACACAACCCTCACTTTACAAGTAGTGAGTGTATGGATGTGCTGCTGTTCTACAGCCGGTATACACTCACTCTTTTCTTGGAGCTGATGTAATGAACCCTTTTGTTTCAGAGCAAATGTCTTCAAGCAGTTAACTTTTTGTGAGGCTTCAGTTACTGTTTGTATGAACGCAGTGACAGAGGGAAGGCAGTTTGAAGTCAAGAAGTTGTACAAAGCCATAGTATTTATTTGTCATGGCACAGTCTCTCTGTCAGTACGAAACGGAATCCTGAAAGACTTGCTGGTAATTCAAAATGTGCTCCTTCTGCTGAAGTTGCAGTAGGTTTACCACGAAGGCATAAAGAATCTTTTCTGTTTTTAGTTCAGCTGTAGTTATTCACCTAGAGCCACAGACAGAGAGGGGAGGTAAAATCATGGCTTTAGGCATGTGTGAGCCAGGCACCCTCTCCTTGTTAATGTTCCTCTCTGCTCCACAGATGTTAACCATCTTTTCTCTCAGATCATGTCACTGATTAGCATAATCCAGCAAAATTCAAAGCATCTTTTCTCAGCTAGTATTTAGCTCCAATGTTTCTGGTCCTGTTTCAGATCTGAAGAATGATATGCATGTCAAAAGGTTTGTCCAGTTTTCATAACTATAGACCTTGGTCTAGTAAGTTATTACCTGTAACATTCTTTGCCTAGCTTGTAGCATATTCTTGCCTATTGTGTATTCTCGAGTTTACAACTCAGTTACTTGCCACCTGATATAATAGCAGCTTTGAAGATATGGGGTCCATCTTTTTTGTTGGATTGATTTCCTTTGCTGCTATTTGAGAGCAGTTTCCTTGGTTTTAGGTTTGCTGTGA
>VXAL01016568.1:0-14762 GCA_013399475.1 Chauna torquata
CATGAACCCATATTGGCTATGACTATTCAAATGCATAGTGTGGTTCCTCAGTCTACAATCCTACAATTAGAAAGGGAAGATACCATTATGTACGCTAAATTAATAGTCCTGACTTGCTACATTCACTTATCTAGCTAGCCATTAAATAAGGACAATAAAAAAACATCAGCAGAAGGGTTGCCTGGGAATTTGCTGTCAACAGTATCTGAGAACATTTGTCTTTTTAAAGGGAAAGAAAAAGTAGAAAACTGCTGATTTTGCAGGCATCATACAATTCTTGTCAGAAATTCCCCATTAGTTGAACTACATTCAAGGAAGCGCTCCATCTGTTCTGAAAGGGATTGCATGATGTGGTTACCTGTGGTAAAAGGGACTTGTAGTCAACAAATCAAAGCATCCCTACCATTCCTGACATACCTTGGCCATGCTACCTATGCCATGATGAATACACAAGCACAGAATTACCTTCCCCCCAAGCCTCTTGAAGTACAGGACCATCCATTCACTACATGATAACATAAATGGGAGCCTCAGTAATAACTCTATAAATTAGTATGTACACAAGGAAATGCAACCTGAAAATAGAAATAAAAGCAGGTTATCCATCCTCAAGAATGCACTCAAAAGTCTTGAACCCCTGCTTTTGTTTACTAGAGAAAGAAACCTGTTGCAGTTATGATTTGGGGAATATTAGATTTCCTGTTGGAGCCAGTTTATTAGAACACTTTTAAAAAGTCATTAACATTTAAACTTTTATGGAAAAGTTAAGCTGCATTTTCTTCCCCCCCTTATCTTATGCAGTATTTAGTATTAGGGTAAAGACTTTCCATGAGCAAAACCAAATGCATTTTGGTGGGATGGAAGGAAAATATTCATCAAAAGCAGCTAACTTAACCAGGCAAAATTAAAGGTTTTCGTTCTGCTCACGTTAAACTGCCAAAACTCCTTCCTAAATTGTGCATCTTTCAGCAGACTGTAAAATAAAGCAGGAAAGGGACTTGGGGACAGTTTAACAGCATGTGATTCTGATCTGCAGCTTGCACTACTAGCCATGCTCTGCAGACTAATTTTCCAGCTCCATCTGCCCTTTTGCAATGCAGATAACTTTCTTTAGACATGAGGAAAGTGAGCAGAAATGCACAAAATTAGTGTTTTTCTACAATTTCGTGCTTGGTAAAATAAAAGTAATAGAGTATACCTTTTACTTATGTACATTTTGTTTTCTATTATAGATTACAAGTAATGACAAAAGTATTGAAGGAATGATGTTGTATAAAAACATCTGTGTAAGCAGAAAGGTTCTTTATATACACATACTCTGAAAAGAGATATATGAATAGATATATGAAAAACATTATTTAAATCTATATTGATCCCTGACATAGTTGTTATAAACCCTAATAAACTTAAAAATTCTACTCTACCCACAGAACCTACCAAAAGCTAACATTTAGAAAAACAAAAGACATTGGAAAAGATTTGAATACCTAAAGTTCATTCTGTACAGTATTAAGACTTGCCTCTTCATCTTTTATCTCAAGCTCTGTTTTAGTAGAACAATATGGTATCAACTGTAAAAGAAATAATGGAGAGCATGCAGTAACGCGACAGCATCACAGTGCACAGATATGTCTGCATCACAGCCTCATTATTCTGCAAGTCAATAAGAATTCTTTAAATGGAAATAGTTGTCTATCAAAGGAAAAGTACAAAGACTAATGGGCAATGTGGCACAGGAGACAAATCAACAAAAGTCCTTGAAAATAAAGGAAAGTAGAAGAGTATTTTTTGTCCTTGTTTGGTTATAGACATAATAGACAATATGAAGAAAGCCAAACAATTTCCTTAGTTTCACTTTCACAGAAATAAAGTAATGAGATAGTTAGCAAAATTAATGTTCAGGAAAAAAATAAAAGCTTATAGTGAAATAACAATTCAAGCATATTTATATGATCTATATGTTGGTACCCCTTGCTAAAATTCATGTTTAATATCTAACACTTTCTGAAGTGGTCTCTGAACCATTACTAACTCTTTGCAAAAACTCATGCAAGATAAATTTCAAGAGAAAAAGAGTGAACAGTCTTATATAAAATTTGGAAACAACGGATCTAAAAAATGAAACCAATCAGCTAACCTTGATGTCTGAAAAAAAAGTACTAAAACATTCAGTTATTTCACTCAAGCATGGTTAAGATCAGAAGTAAGCATTGCTTCTCATAGAACAGCACTCTGCAGATGCTCTGATGTCCATAAGACATCAAGCACTCAATGAAACTTCTCCAAGGTCAGGAATTAGTAATGGATTCTCCAGTCTCTGGATGAGTAGAATGTTCAGTTTTTATCTTATAAAAGGCATTTTTTCATTTACCTAGCTGCCTACTTCCCTGCAGTGCACAGAGATTTAATTATATTTGAGATTTCTATCCCTCTGGTCAATGTCAAATTTGGTTGAAAAGAGGTTATTAATCAGGAAGAACAGACACAGTGTGATTGCAGAAGTCTAATTTCCTTTGAAATTAAGCTGAGAAGTAACTGAAAAAAATTTCTCAAGGACAAATCCAGTCAAATCAATCTGATATTTGACATTGGCTCATATGACATTTTTCTAAGTGAAGGGAAGAAATATAGCTAGGTGGAATAAGGTATGCACAACTGGCTGGAAATCTAGATTCAAACTGTAGCTGGTAACTCTTGGAGAAGCTAGGAAGGCATTTCAAGTGGGATCCATTAGTTTTGTTCAGAATATAAAAACTCAACTAGAGACAATGCTTTTGCTCAACAGAACAGAAAGCTGTGAATGTCATCCAGCTGATAAACAACTTCAGCTTTTCCAAGAAAAGTGACAGGAATTCAAAGTGGACTTGATAAAGTAATCTATAAAGAAAATGAAATAATTGAGGTAAATGTAGTGTTCTGTATCTATTAAAAGACAACTCCAAAGCCAAAATATAGAATAACTATCTGATCACAGATGGTGTTGAAGAGGCTTACACATTTCAGGGGGTTGCAAAGCCAATTCAAGTCATGAGTGGTTTTGCCCCAGAGAAAAAAGGTGAGCCTCATTCACATATGTATGAAGTTTAATAACACTGAATAGCCAAAATAAGTCCCTCAAGTATATTAAAGTCTCAATGGTTATACTATCCTCATTTCCTATCACACTAAAGTATAAATACATATAGCAAAGGTTAAAAACAACAAAGTACACACAGGAAGTTTCACCATACATACAAAGGTGGTTATGGCAGGAATCATCTGTACTACACTACTAGTACAAAACAGTGGTAAAACAAAATAAAATTAACCTCAGAGGATATTAAGTTCACACATTAGGAAAAAGCTTTTTAACTGAAAAGGTAGTTAATCATGGGTGAACAAGATTTATTCTAACCTTGTTGTTCAAATAAGAACAGTTCCAGGAAAAAGATAACTACAGCATACTAGCATCAGTGGCATGGAAATATAGGTAGATCTTCCGGTTCCCTTCTGTCTATGCATTTGTGTGATTTTACAGAAGAGAAAACACTGCAGATATTAAAATTGTAGGTAGCAAATTCTTTGCAACTATGGTGCAGCAGCCATTCATTCACCAGGAGAAGCTAGAACTTGCACAATCACTAACTTGAACAATCCTATTAAAATGTAATATGTTGAACATTTTGACGTGCAAGTCAGTATGTAATGCATTCTTCAGTCTAATTTGGTTCAGAGATCTGCATTAGGAATTTTTTTTTTCTGTTGTGGTCAAAGACACATGCATTAGCTGTTCCATCATTAATTATTCATCTATCCTGAATATAAGATCACAATACATAGCATTAAAAAGCATCTCCTTTATATCCCTGTCATCTGAGAATGAGAGGCTATTCAAATCCCATATAATTATTACAGCTCTCTTGTCAGTTTGTATTATTGTATAACACCTATTTTCACTGAAAAGGGTTTGTTAGTGCATCAAGAATCGAAAGATGAGAATGCAGTAGCCAAAGCAGTTTTTTCTGATTTCCACTTTAACACTTCTCACATGCACGTTGTTTCCTCTAGATTTCATATAAAGTAAACAAAATCCATTACATTTCTAGATATTTAAAGGAACATAGTAGGAAAACATTAGCTCACATGTAAAGTATGCTTCCATTTTTCTTATTGAATAGGGCTTCAGTTTTATAACTAATGTTCATGTTTAAATAACATTAAAAATCTCTCAAGAAGATAAATAATCTGCATCAATTAATGAGATTATTCATCACAATGATTTTAACAGTTTCTGCCACAGTAAGACACTACAGAACAACCTATTGTTACTTTTCCTCTCCGAATGTTAGTGACAATCAGATGTTATCCTTTAACTGTGGCTTAACTTTTGTATTTGAAAAGGCTTTCTTACTGCTATCAACATCAATGTCTCTACCCTGTCATAGCAGTGAGCTCCCATCCAGTACCTCATTTAATAAACAGCTAATAGGGATCTGGGTTACATCCCTCTAATGAAACCCAAGCAAGCTTCATTGTATTTCTAAGATAAACCAGCTGTGCATCACCAAGGGGTCTCCACCTTGATATCCAAAGTAAAGGATAAATCAACTCTTCCTTACCACTCAGCCACCTTGATGTGTTTACACAGTAGTAAAGATAAAAGGAAAGCAATCGCTTTTAACACTAGTACATATAGAAGAATTCTATGGATTAGACTTGTCAACTACAGAAAACAGCAGGAGTTCAAGACCTCAGCAAATCAGCATTGTGAGACTGAGCAGAAAAACACAAAAGTGTACATAAAGCACGTGGCACTTTGGACTGAAAACTAAGCTGAAACAGACATATGAATGAAGAATAAAATGGAGGAAGCACAACTGAACTGTGCAAACATTTATTCTGTGTATCTTTGAATCTCAAGCTTGATTGCCAAGGTTCACATTTGTGCTCCAGAACGAAAAGTGACTACTCCAAGTTTCAAAAAAATCCATTCCTTCTCAGAACACAAGACAGTTTCAGAACAGTGGGTTTTTTTGTCTTTTAAATCTCTAGAATTTGTGATAAAAGAATTTGATGGACCAGAGCTCTACCCTGATTTTTCTATTTTTAAGAATGGTTTAGTATTTTCTTGTTCAGGAAACCTAAACTTTGATCTATGCTGATCATGGAAAACAATTGCAAGCCATAGTAGATTAATTTGTGATCTTTAGGAATATATTAGATGAGCGAATATTCTAGCCTAGAAATATTTACTAGTAAACACTCAGATTTTTACTACCTGTTCTTAGAAGTCTTACATAATCATTTTAGGATCTCTTTTTAATTTAGCAACAATTAAAGGACAAGACAGCATTTATCCATTGCTGAAATTAAGTTACTTCTCCAAGAGCATCTGCAGGAAAGAACATTATAAATACTGGAAAGTATTTACAAGGCTGGGAATAAGGAGCAACAAAACCTGCATCTTGTTTTTGTCTCCTAACTTCAGATGCATTTTTCATTTAAAGTAACAAACATAGGAGAGAGAGAGCAATTGAGTCTCGTAGCATTATGGGGAAAAAAGACACTGACAAAGAAAAGACTAAACCATTGTTATACAGCTATTTGTCAGATAACACATACTGTCCAGTAAAACACTAATCAGAAGACAAGGTGTCCCTGTGCTCTGATTTTGCAATGCTTGAGCCCCTCAGTAATTCCATTCTGTCTGACATTTTAAACAAAATTATGCAAATCAGTATAAAACATTGAAAAGTGAGCCAGAATCCTTAACCAAAATTAGGTTGTATAGAGGCACCCAGCACAGTGGTTTTCCATTATCCATTAATCTTAAATCAAATGGCCCATTTATACACAGGTAAGATTGCTGTTCTGAGCCCACAAGATCCACTTCAGTCAGTTGCGTCACTCATGACTATCTTGAGCTCAGCACCTCACTTGGATATACTACTACCTTTTATTTAAATGGAGTGAGATTCTCTTGAAAAGTATTTCCTGTGGGGGTTCTTTAACCAAGTTCAATCCTGGATTTGATGTTTACACTATATTTTGCAGGAACGTGGTTATAAAGAAAGACATCAAAAGTGACTTTTTGATTAGAAACTAGTTATATTTCCAAAGAATATTCTGTAAATATTGTGTTGTTCTGTATCATCTCAGGTAGCAGAACTCCTTTCTGTACAGTTGTAGGACACTGGAACCAAAGATAAAAGTGTATTAGTGCTACCAGATATTCGAATTTTCCTCCAAGTTTATGTACACCAATGAATGAAAAAAATAGGTCTGCTTTTACTTGAGCACTTGCAGCTCATTTGTTACTTATGCATTAGTCACACAATTTTATTGAAATGGATTGCAGCATTCATCTGTCCTTCCAACCCTACCACAACTAGTAATAGTATCAATCAACTTGAAAATAAGAAAGATTCCAGGCGCATCACAAATGGTTTTCTTACCTTTTTCTACTCAAATTCTAATCACAAAAAAAAAGATGAATGAGCTATTTATTGTGTTTCCAAGTCCTAATCAAGCTCACTGCTAATTAAAGAAGGGGAAGGGAAGAAAAACGTTTTCCTGGTGCCAGCCGTGTTAAAGGTGGTATAGTAAAACAGTCCAGTATGTTACACCAGTATTCTCTTTCAGTTCAGAAGATATTGCTAATTTCATTGAAGAACAACATTCAGTCAAGGAAGATATTTAGCACAGTTCGCTAGCAGGAAGCAAAAACCTTCCTACTGTTATCTTATTTGAGTGCAGCAGAAGGTAATATACAACCTGAAAGTATTCCTATATCTTCAGTAAGAGATTGGTGAAATGCTCCAAGTAAGAAGTTGTGTATTTAGTGACTGATTCAGGGAAAGAATCCATTATTGATAAACAGGTAGATAATGGGTGCTAAACATTTCATTCTTGTTTTCCTTATGTTATACAAAAGCTCCTAGTATAATTATTTTGTTCTTTCTATGAAATGATCCTAACAAGTTCTAGTACTGTTTTTCAAGTTAAAAAACTTCTAAGTGGATGTAAATGGGAACTGCAAAGACACTTATTTTTCACCTAGTTTGTTGAGATGTTTGTCACCTTAAGTAAGGCAATGCAGGGAATGTAGAGAAAAATGCAGACCAATTAAGCCTTCAGGTTAAAAAGTTTAAATAAGTCTTGTTATGCACTGTTTATGAGTAGAGGGAGGCTGAAGAGATGAAAGCTCACAACAGAGATCGTCTCATCCACATCAGGACAGCTTTATTAAATGTCTGATTGCTTACAATTCAAAATGCAGTGAAAATTGTATCCACTTAGGAGAAAGACTATGCCTCCACAACGCAAATTTTTTAATTACAGAATCTAACTCAAGAATAAAGTAATACATGTTAGCAGTGCACTTTGTTTTAAAATTCATCATTATGCACAGAGCTCAAAAAGCCTTTTGTTTCCAGGGACAACTGATAATTCAGCAATATCTGTTACTAATGCTCTCTACTTTGAGAGTTAGAAACATAAATGCCTCTTGATACTTGGAACAGCAGTCTTCTGAGATACCCATATAATTTTTAATTGGGCTGTACCATTAATATTTGTATACAGAGCTGAGCAAAGGACTGAGTCTGTACCCTCATCTGTTGGGAAGCATTACACATTTATCACTTACAGATAGAGCACAACAGACCTGCTGTTATCAATGAGGTGATGCACAGTTGCTAGTTTTTATTCATTTTCTGGTAGCCATTCCTCTCAAAGAGGATGCCATAATCTTAGCAAATATACTACATCCAGGGAAGGGGGAAAAGGAGGCGGAGAAGACTTATTTCTGTTGAAACAATTTCAGGAGAGCTGTAATTACTGCTAAACACTAATACATTCAGGGTCCAGTTGCTATGCAACCATGAGGAAGTTACAGTCTACCTGCTGTAGAAAACAAAAATCAACAGAAGAATAGCCAACTGACTAACAGGAGATATGCCCTCACTTTATCAAACAAAGGAATGACCCTTTCACCTTTTGTTATATTCTACCACAGACATTTTTTCTTTACCAAGGACTAGCACCAGTACAGCAGCCTCTGGTACTTCAGCAGTCCCACCAGTTTGGTGCAGCGCTCTCCCACCTGCATATCTGTGCCTACAGTAACCAAACACCAGCAGCAGCCAGGCCATTCCTGTGACAGCTAGATTCCATGTTGGCATTTCAAGTTTCTGTTTTCTGACTCCACAGTCCCAAATCTCACCCTAGGCAACATATATGGATCTGATTCACTGATCATTTTTATCTTTTCTTACTGTCCTCATGAGGAAAATAAGCAAAGTCCTCATCTACTAGTTCAAAATAAAAGTTCAGAACAGATAACCCACATTTCTGACAGCAGAGACTGATGCATTTCTCCAAGGCTTTATAAGCAAAAAACTTACCTTCTTTCATATAGTACAGCTTCTGTAGTGACAAATTCCTGGGTACACTCTTACAAAAAGTAGTTACCCAGCAGTGACTAAGCCATGTGAGATCTGAAACAGTTTCCTATAAAGACCAGTTAGCCATCTCCAAACAAGGCTAGCTCATACTCCATCTTGCCCCCTAAAAAGGCCTACCTGTGCCTCAAGCTCCCTTTATAATGCCCCTTAAAGAGCTCATTACTGTCAGGTGGACTACCTACCCTGCTTGGCTGATTGCTAAAAAGGCCCAGCTGTATGTGTAATGCTCTGCACAGGGTAGGAAGAACACTTGTATATCCTAGTAAGGGTGTGGGTTCCTGATTTGGAATTCTGGTTCTTAAAAACCACTGCTAGGCTGTAGGCATGGATGCACTACAGTACAAACGAACTTCCCTCACAAACACAGCTGTGAGCCTTTCTTGAGAATTCCCCCACAAGTTATTGAAAGTTTTGTAGCTTATTGTATTATTTCAGCATCCTCCTGCAAACTAAACAGCAGCAGCTTACTATATAGTGAGTAGCAAAAACATCTTTGAAATTTTGAAGTTTTTCACATGTGAATCTATCAAAAATGAAGTTAAAAATAAAAGTACATCATGATTGCTAAGTTTCTATCATTAAATGAGGTAGAAAAAGTAATTTCACAATAGAAAGGATCAGTATTGACGTGAAACCAGATTTTTCTTAAGCCTTAACTCTTAATGAGTTCAGCCACATCTGGTAGAAATCAGCTGAATAACGAAAAAAGAGAAAAATCCACTTCAGTCTGTATTTCAGGTATCCTTGATTCACTTGAATTTATTGAATGTGTTCTTTCCCTCTGCAATAAAACAGTAAGTATATACTAAAAAATTTAAAATGCAGACATTCAAAAATATGTATTTTGACATTAGCAGGTTTTTTTTTTTCAGCAAGAACTGTCTTCAGTAGAAATGCAAGACTGTGTCTTGGGCAGAACACAGATTAGAATTTAATTTGGAATTAATTTGGTATTTGGGGAATACTGAATGGGTAAAAAAGAGTTAGATTTAAAATAGAATTATTGGACCTCAGGAGCTTCTGGATTACATATTTATCATGACTTCTATCTAGGCGAGTCTTTGAAGAATGAAGATCCTTTTATCTGTTATTGAAAAATGCCATCAATTACAATCTATTTCATGATGGAAAAATGTCTATTGCACTTAGAAGAAGTCAAATGACATAGTATTTTTTCATTTTGCTTTGAGTCACTGTGAGACCATTAAGCATCTACTTAAATCTCATGAGCCCTGTGTCACTTATCTATGCAGTTAGGATAATGATCTAAATATCTGGAGGATTTATAACCTCCCTGAGAAAAATATGCATAAATATTATGAATGAATAACAGGTAAATAGTTTACCCTGTCATATTGCGTAAATGATGACAATATTCTTGGATTAAAGGAGTTCATATAATTCCACTTCTATGCCACTTGTATAATTCCACTATGCCACTTCTAACAGCTGTATGGTGACTTCTCTATGACCATCGGTCATATAAAAATAATTCATATAAAAAAATCATGTTTGTTGTCATCAAACTTGACAATTGCAGGATAATGCTAAATCTTAAAAGGATATGACAACAAAATAACAACCTCCCTATTCTAATTTAGGGACTAAATACCACTGGGTGTCAAGTTTGAATTACAGTGAGGTGGTATAAGGCAAGAATTGTTTGATATGCTTTTAAATATTCTTTCGTTTGGAGAGTGTAGTAAGGGACTTCATATTCTAATAGCTTTTGAAGGCAGTAGAATTCAAATAGAAAAGAAAATGCACGTTAATTACAGTACAAAATAAACCAGAACAGCACTAAAAATATACAGTGTGCCTGAATATGTGTTTAGGATATGAATTATGTATATTCCAAGAGGTAATGTAAAAATGACTCTTTATAATCTGTGGTTGCTGATTTTCTAAGTTAACTACATTGTTCATTGTTTAAAAATACACCATTTAGGTGGTATTTGACAAATTTGCCTCCTTTTCCTGTTTGTAGATTATTTATAACAATTCAATTTTCTACAAATTAGGTTAAAGAATGGTTTATACATACTCAATGTACATGATAATTCATAATTTGCATACCATATGCATTAATATTTTCAACTTTTTACCTTGTCACGAATGTACAAGCATATCAATTCTTTTCTTTTAAAACTGTTCATGAGGAGGGAAAAGGTGGCAAATCTCATGAAAATAAACCCACATGCTATATCTAATGCCTGAAGCCATTTGTCCAGGACTGGCCTATTCTGGTATGGAGAAAACTTGCAACTTTTTAAAAACTTTTTTTACACTTCCACAATGGCTTATTTAAAAAAAAAAAAAAAAAAGACATCAACAACAAAAGATCAGAAAATCAAAAATTACATAGCATTCTTGTAAAAACTGAGGTACAGTGGAAGAAGCTACCATTTGTATGTTTTTTCTTTTAATTTAAGAAGAAAAACACCCAATGTATTTTTTTCTTTTTTGATTAAACCTTTTTTAGAAGGACCTCAATGGGTTCTCAATTCACTTTTTTGCTTTGCTTACGCTGGCGGCGAAGATACTGTAAAAAGACTGTTCCTCTTTTTGGCCATATGACATTTGAGATATTAGCCCTTTGTCTAGGTACAGATCTGTCTCTCGTTTTCCTCATGTTTCTTTACCGCTAAGAAGTATCTTGTTTCTTATAAATCCCTAGCTATTTCAGTGCAATGGCAGCAGCATCCACCTGCACCCACTGCACTGTACTTAGCACCCTTCCATACAGTTCAGGTGAGCTTTAGTGAAGTTAGATCCACTTACAGCTGATGACTACCCAAGATGTCCCTACATCACCAAAGGACAATAGACAGTATATACATTTTGTTTCACTACTTTGCTTTAAATGTCTCAATCATTAAACAGGTCCTTTAAAACAATATATATTAAAGAGAGAGAGCAAAGCGTTTCAGTTTAATAGAGGTAATTTTCTCCAACCTTTCCCAGTCCTTTCAGCACAAACATATTCCACACAGTACACGGCTGAAGTCAGTGCATTTTTCTTGCAATTTATCTGCTGGACTTTTACAATCCGTAAATTGTCACTTTGTCACTCTGCTGACTGGCAGCCCATCCGCATTGAGCTGCAATATCCAGTTCTTTAAACTGACAGTATATTACTGTCTAGCATCAGCAAGTCCCAATGGATTTGAGTTGTAAATTAAATGCCCTGATGGTTGTAATATGGTGATTTATTACCAGAGTCAGTGGAGGTTTTTCTTTGCTGTGGATATGAGTGTGTGCACAAAAATACAAGTCTCCAGAGTCACACAGAGTGTGAATATTCCGTAATTTTCAAGCAAACCACAGCGTGAAAGCTGGTCAACAGGGAGTTTCAGGGAAATAAAGTTATGGAACCAGAGGACATTAGCTGTGAAAAGTAGACACTGAAAGTACTTCAGATTCACATTTCTCATTTTTCTTTAAATAAGAGACAAAAGTTCTCAACTAGCTAGCAACAAACCTCCTAAACTTGTTTGCAGAGGAGCTGAAACAGAAAACACAGAGAAAAAATGAAGCAAAAGTTTTTTGCTTTTTTTTTCATTTTAAGAGGCTGTTCATTATTTAATGGTCATAAGAAAAAGTATGAAACCCTAATCTCTTCAAATTATCAAAAATCCCCCATTTATTTTCTGCATCAGTATTAGTATTTCATTTTTTACAAATTGGAAGTGAAATAATAAATCAATTTTCACTATTTCTGTAGCACATTTGTTTTCTATGATAGTTATATTTTTCAAAAATCAAAATCACTATATTTTAAACCTCGGACTTAGCAAAGGATTGTTTTTGTTGTTGTTGTTGTTGTTTTTCTTAAAAAATACTTACAGAAAACATTTGTTTTGGGCCTCACTGTACCTGGTGTCATCCTTTAAAGTACAAAAGTAAATTTTAACAGGGTGACACATAACAAGCATGCATTTATCACCTTTCTCTGCAAAGCTAAACAGTTCAGTTGAATACTTTTCCAAACTTCTTGTTGCTCACACTTTCTTTGCCATCCTAAAGTTACAATGCTATCACTTTAGCTGGAAAGGATTCAGAGTGTAATGCTCCCCAGAGTATTCCCCAGGACCAACTACCTCCTAATTTAACTCCAGTAATTCCACCATTAAAAACAAAACAAAACAAAAAAAAACTTAAGTGTCATTTGGATTGCTGGGAAAAGAAAAGACAAGTGCCACTCATAGAAGAGAAGGAGGATAGGCAAGGAGTCAGAAATTTTTGCTAATGATCTGATTTTGTGTTAATGAGCACAGGATGCTCACAAAAGTCATTAATACTGATACCCGATGTTCAGTTTGATTTCGCAAGAGAGTCAGACTATTTCACACAGTTCTTGTGATTGAATAATTTATAATATTTTACTAAAATCTTGTGCAATGCACACAGGATTCTGCAAGCTTTCCTTCCCATTCCTGCAATGTCTGAATGTGTGCCTGTTGTGAAAGACAATTTGTTGTAACTATTCATATCAAAAAGAGACAGAGAAGACTTCATCTGGTAGAGGGAAAGCTTTAAAATTTTTAGAAGACTGTATGCAACTTGAATCAATGGTATAAATGCAATACGGATATTCACTCATTATCTATGAGAATAACTTTTCAGGACTGTTGTTCCAAAACATGAAATCTCATTTTTTTATGTAAATTATGTTCTTCTTTTGCCTGAACCTTTTCAGGCAAATGCAGAACATCAAGCAGCACTGTACAACATCTTTACTTCTTTAGTAAAGAACACAGGAAAGGAGGAGATACATGTTTAACTGTATACAAAGCTGAGCACTTTAGATTGTAAGGAATCCAAAGGCAGAAAAGCATGTGACTAATCATCTGGATCTCCTCCAGTCAAGGGAGGGAACAAGCACACCAGAGAGAATTTATTGCATCTTTTGTAGGATGGGACAAGTCATTCTGTAGAAATGCCCAATAACAGCCCTATTGACTGCTATTGGAGGATATGTGATTAACTGAGACCAAAATCCTACTTTTAGATGAGTAAAAAAAACTAACTAACTAAATAAATTTCTAGTATTAGATTGTGATAAAGAAAGATATTTGANTATGACTAGCCACATAAGTCACTAAATCATTTAACAAAATAAAGTCACTTAAATAGTAATGTACCTTTTCCTCAAGTAAGATAAACAAACAAATATTTCTTAGCTGCATGTCAGTTCCTTCAAAGTTTGTTGCAGTTTCTGTAGACACTTGTGTTTATCTAAAAAGATCACTTCTAGTGAGTATTCATATTTCTCATTCAAAAGGAATTAAGCTGTTCCTAACCTTGTGTGTCTTTCACTCTGTGCTCCCATGCTGAGCCTGCCAACAGAGGTGGCTCATCACCGCAATCTTGTCATAGGCTGCCTGATGTTCACATCGTTGCTATTGCCCTTTACCATCAGCCCTGAAACCTAGCTTCTGTCTTAAAAGGCACATAAGAACTATACAATAATAATAGCATTAAGTTTAGTTACTTGAACCACACCTGAGCTGAAATTCAGCTCTGTGTGTGTGACAATATGCCACTTACCCAGAATTGCAGGGTAAGGCCGGAAATATTCCTGTAGGAGTAGGTATCCTGCCTAGGAGAAAATGAGCATTAGAAGGAATTGAATGCCTTTAGCATACCCACTTTGGTGATGACTCATCCAATAAGCAAATGTGAAGTGTATGTATTCTATCCTTTTCTAGGATGCAGATTTTGACTGGAGACAAGATTCAGTCAAGGAAGCTGGCTTTTAGAGATCACAGAGTTAAAAAATGAATAAAGCCTTTTTGCTCCTCTTCTTTCAAACTGTAGTCACGATGTCTGTACCTGGACAAGATAGGCTGCTCTGAACGGGGCATCTCATGTTGGTATGCATTCACAGAATAGAGCAATTGGTCCAAGAACATTGAGGTCTGTGTGGGACCACTCTCCATTTCGCACTTATGTCACCTGCCTGCCCCAGTATATTAGAAAGGAAGCCAAAAGAAAAGGGCCTTCTAAGCCAGATTTCATGGTGAAGAATTTCACTCTTTTGAGAATAACCTGGATCTCAAAATCAGGGCAGCATAAGAATTCAGGTGGAATTAAGGCCAAAGCTGAAAACACTGGAATGTTCATAATTGCTAACGGTTTGAATGACCAGAATTTCTGTTTCCATGGAGATTTTAACACCGCTGTAGAGATTTTTTTTCTTATGCAAGATTTTTTTTTTCTTTACACTCTTTTTAATCATCTCTAGTATTAATGTAAGCTATGCACATGAGTGTTTCGGAAAATCTCTGAACCTTATCTGTAGATAATAAAACAAGT
>VXAL01016569.1:0-99473 GCA_013399475.1 Chauna torquata
CCGGTGCCGGTGCCGGTGCCGGGTCTGAGTCGGGGCTGGGCTCGAGCGCAGTCGCGGTCTGACAGGCTGACGGTCCCGCGTCCGGCTTGAGGAGGGTTCTGGGCTGAGGGGGTCCCGGTCCCTGTCCCTGTCCCGGGCTGAGGCGGTTCCCGGGCTGAGGCGGTTCCCGGGCTGAGGGGGTCCCTAGCTGAGGGAGGTCCCGGTACCGGTCCCGGTCTGAGGCAGTTCCTGGTCTGAAGGGGTCCAGGTCTGAGGGGGTCCTGGTCCAGGGGAGGCCTTGGTCTGAGGGGGTCCCGGCCTGAGAGGGTCCCAGTCCCGGCCCCACAGCCATGGCTTGTCCCCCACATATCCCGGTGCCTCGAAGCCTCGCCCAGCCCCAGGCAGGGCCCTCCTGGAGCTCATAGTGCCTGGGCATTCCCTCAGGGCCCAGCCTGGCCTCCACCGAGGTGCCCAGGGCAGGTCGCAGCCCATCGCTGGGCCGCCAGGGCACTGCCCCATGCAGGGACCATGGCCACCCGTGGTGCTGCCGCGCACCCAGGACGATGGCTCTGGGTGGGGTGGCTCTGGGGCTGGTGACCCCCAAGAGGGACATGCAGCTGTAACCAGCCTTTTCTCTGGGAGTCTCGGCAGATCTGTCAGCTTTGAGATGGAGAAATCTCTTCTGCTCCCTCTCAGGGGGGCTTGGGGTCTGGGAAGGATGTGGCAGAGCCCCAGGCTGAGCAATGGGCAGCTCGCGTTGGCCGTGGGAGGCAGGGTTTGTGCTGCCGTGTGTTGCCACTATCTAGGGCAGGCTTGGCCCTGCTCGTTCTGGGATCATTCTCCTTCACACCACATGCATGGCATCTGGGATTGCAAAGCAACTCCTGTCACTCTTGCAGCTGAAGGCCTGGCTTTAGCTTTGCTCTCACTCCTACCGCCAGCCTGCTGAGAATGGACAAGCAGACAACGTGCTGCATGATTGATGCGGGACAGTCTCCTCAGTGCTTCGTGGGGTCGGGAGGACTACAGCTGAAATGGTGAGCTGTGACCCATGCCCATCAGGGTGGCAGAGCCTGTTTCGGGTCCTCAGGGCTGAGGATTTCTGCTCTGTCTCTGCAGCAGCCCACACTTACAGCTCAGTCTCAGACTTGCAGCCGATTCACATTTGGGGTGAAGTCCGTGGTTGTGCCAGTCCTTGGCTGTCAGTCCCTAAAAGTCAGTATTTAGCTCTTGCTGTCCCATGGCATCTCCCAGGCAACTCCTTTATCCACTGTTACCCATCTGTGTTTTCGTCCATTAGGTGATAACACCCAAGTGCTCACTCATGCCAGCCCGACCATTTCTAGTTCTGATTCCTTCCTGCAGTCCTAGAGGAGAAATTAACCCCTTTACTATAGCTGGTCCAAAGGGAACGAGTAAACCCATTTCACACGTCAGCATAAACTCGTCATCACGTGCTTTTATGCTGAGCTTTTCCACACCCTGATGCTCTCCTGCACAAATGCTGTGCAAGAGGGATGTCTCTGTTAGTCATAATCTCCGTGGGAAGGGGCTGTGGGAGGAACAGCTTTCTGGTGGTCAGATCATTGCTCTGCCTGAATTTTCATCCCATGTCTGGATGCGGTCCTAAAGGTGATGCTGCCTGTGGTATGGCTGTGTCCAGCTGATGCCAGCTGTGACTTCAGTGCTCAGGGTGCAGACCTATGGCCCATGGGGCAGATTTTGGGACAGTGTGGGCAAGCGAGGCCACAGGAGGCTCTCCTTGGGTCGTTAGCTGGAGCAGGGGCTGCCTTTGAAAAACAGCTTTGGCAAGCTGGGGAGAGGTGAGAGCATCTGATACGAGGTCATCCCCCAGGAGCAGAGTGAACACAAGTATGGCACCTCTTGGAGGCACGAGTGTGGTGAGAGGGAGGCTCCGGTGGGAGGCTGAGATGGGGCAGGGAAGCTGGGGAGGGTCTCATGGGACCACCCTGGAATGGGGCACTGGGGGAGTGTGGGTGGCTCCTGGTACCACGAGCTGCAGTCGGGGAGGCAGTTTCCTCCAGAGAGGAGGGTCTTGGGTGATGCTGGGTCTCTTTGATGATCCCCCAGCCTCTCCTCAGATGTCTGTCCTGGAGGACGTGGTGGGAGTGTCATGTCCCATGTCCCTCTGGGCCGTGCAGTCGTTCCCTCGCTGGAGGAAGGAGGTGATGGGAGGGTGTGCTGTCTGCATGTGGCTTCCTCGCGGAAGGAGATATCGCTGTGCCCCCTCCCCTCTCCCCGCAGCCTGGAGGCTGTGTAGCTCCGGGTGGGATTTTTAACCCTTTCTGTCTTTCCTGTGAGGCAGGGGCTTTGCAGAGAGCCTGGCTGCCAGCAGACAGCTGTCCCCTGCCTCTGTGGGTGCAGCACCCACGCTCTCCGTCACGCAGGCGGCTCCTGTGGGGTGATGGCCTGTGAAGGGCAGGGTGGCTGGAGGCAGAGAAAGGGGAGGTATTCAGCGTGCAGCAGGTGCCGAGGCGATGCTCGCCGCAACAGATCCCTGTGATTCAGCCCCAAAGCATCTGCCATCGCCAGGGACTGAACGTTAGCAAGCGGCCGAGGGGGCTGCTGTCACGCAGCCGCCTCTGCTGAAGTGCCTCGGAGCCCCCAGGAATGGGAGCTCCCCTGCACAGATTCATTCCGGCATGCCTAGGAAGGATGGTGCTCCCCAGCTCCGCTTCACCTGAGAGAACTCCACAAGTCCCTGCCGGCCTAAATCTTTCTGATTCTCCATTGCTGATGACAATGCAGGGCTGCGCAGGTGGGTGTTACATTCAGAGCACTGTTGGCCTTTGGGTCTCCTTGCTCGCTGGGAGCACGTGTCCCTTGAACTGGGCTCTGCAAGCCCTCCAGACCCTCCCACGTGTGCCAGCAGTGATTTGACAGCATCCTACAGCCCAGTGTAAGGGACTCTGCAAGGTGTGGGTATGCAGGCTACAGGTGCAGGACTGTTTTTTCAGCTATGCCACTTAGGTATAGCACCCTTGGGTAGAAGCAACCAGAACTAACTCACCTCCTGTTGACATCAGTTTAAGAGCTGCCAGCCCTGATCATCTGTGAAAACCTTCCAGCCCCGTGTCCTGGCTGCAGCTAATATGCTATAGAGGAAGAGCAAACCACCCTGGTATTAATTCCCCTGCCTTCCACCCAGAGCTGACCATGGCACAGGGCTAAAACACTTCCCAAAATACCTTAGCAATGCCAGTTATAATTTCTCTCCCGATGTAAAACATCTGGTCTGTTTCACCACTCTTTTATCACATCTCTGGAAAAGATCTTCCCCTTTGATTATCTGAATTTGGTCTATTTGGGTGTCTCACCTCTCTCCTGACTTTTAGGATCAGACCAGAAGCTCCTGCCTTTGCTTTGTGGTGTCTCCAACAGTGGATACTCTCTCTGTGGAAGTGAGGTTGGAGCGTGGAGGATGGAGTAGGATGAAGCCTTTTAAATGATCAGTTGGACTTGGTAATGTATTTCCCTTTAAACAATCATGTTTCCTAGCCCATGTCTGCTGTTGCCCCAGCCATAGATAATAACCCCCTGGAGGCTACACAAGGCACCGAAATCTCCAGGGAAGGTGTGGAAGATGGAAGCAGAAGAGTCCTTTAGCAGCTCAGTGATATTCTCATCTACCATAATTGCTTTCTTTAACCCCTGACAGTCTAATGGCTCCCATGTTCTCTTCATGGCTTTTTGACATGCTCAGCCCTGTTGTTTGTTTTTATATTTTTACTTATTTGCTCTTCAAAACTCCTTTATGCTTCTCTAATTAACCTCACACTGATTTTCAGCATTTGCCTCTGCTTAGTGTCACACGCCGCTGTTTGGTCCTGGCTTCCCTGTGCAAAGCTGAATTGAACAGCGCTTGGGCTGCTGTTACTCAGCGTCTCAGCTGTTGCTTTATGAATTCACTCCTGTGTGCCACTTAAAACTAAGTCAAGAATGGCCTCCCCACTTCTTCCTGCTCCTCTCTGTGCTCCAAGCAAGCTATTGCATGGAGCAGTGTGTCGAGCGTGGAGGTACTCTGTCTCTAAACTGTGTCCTGCTGTGCTGCGTATTTGTATGTGGGTGGTTCAAGTCCCTTATTACCATCCGCTGTTATCGCACCTTTGCTGGAGTCTGGTGCCATTTTGATCTTGCTCATCAAAGAAGTGAGCCTGCCACTTCTCTGCAGCCGTCTGGGCAGGGAGATAGAGTCTTGCAGGGATGTGATTGCATCTGGGCGTTTGACTGCTTCTCTTTGCAGCTTGTCCTAGCTGTTCTGCAGAGCTTGCAGCCAGATGCTTTCGTATTTCTTTGACTTGTGTAACTCCTTTTACATCAAGATCAAGATCAAGGGCCAGGCAATTCACCTGTGTTTGCATACTGCCCAGATATTTGTAATGCTTGTTGCAGACCAGTGCAAGCTTTTATCGAACTCAACCTGCAACCAAGCTGATTTTACAGAAATATTCCGTACAGAAATATCTTGTCCTTGATTTGCTTCTGTTAAGGCTTTGGTAGTTACTCCTGAGTCACGTTGCTGTGAGTCAGATCACAGCTCTGCTGTGTGTTAGGGACCAGAACCTGATGGCCGTGCCTGGGGATACCGCCCAGAACGTGGTTTTCGTACATTTAGGGTCTATCTCCTTTGCACTAATTTTCTTCAAGGCAGGATTTATTCACGTATGGCTGTAGTCAACCCAGAGCAGCAGAGAAGACAGGAGTGGGGAGTGAATACAAAAACTCAAATGCAGCAGGGTTGGTTCAGCCTGATGTCCGCCAGCTCCATATTCCACTGTGTTGCAGTGAGCCCTCAACATCCCCATATTCGAGGTAATTTCTGGATTTTCCCTGTAACCAGCACTGTCCTTTGTTTCTGTAACTTCTCGACCTCGTACTTTCTTCAAAGTACGAAGTCTAAGAATGGCCTTTATAGTGGTCCTGCTATATTGGACATTTTTACCAAAAACCTAGCAGAAAAAACAGAAATGTCTCAGTTGTGCTGTGCAGATGACAAAACGGTTGGAGGGCAGGGCTGGTGATTTGGTAAGCCAGAACTAAGTAAGTGCTTTAAGAGTGCCGAATGTAGCATTGGCTTTGAGGAACAAATGGTGGATGGTGCTGTTCCGCAGAAACAGTGACCAGACAAGACTGGGAGGTCACTGGAGCACCAGATGACCTTTATCTACTTCAACTATTGAATTTCTAAGAGCATGGAGGGCTTACTTAGTCATGGTACCTACGTGTCTCAGCAAAAAACCTGCTTTGTTAACAGGTCTTCCAGTCTGGAGGACAAAAGTAACCGGAGCAGGATCCAGTGGCTGGAAGCTGGCAGAAGACAACTGGGATTTGGAATAAGGTCCAGACCGCTGGAGTGACTTCCTGAGGCAGATTAACCCGCTCAGGTGATTTTTAAATTACAAATGAACTTTTTCTACAATCCATTCTCATTCAAGCAGGAACACAGAGAGGTGTCGCAGCTGCGCTGCACAGCCTGATGGCCAAAGTCCAAATGGCCGTTTCTAATCTACTCTGTGCGGGCTCGGTGACATTTATTAGCTCCTGGCTTGCAGCACAGCTCTGAGCTGACTCCAAATCCTGGCTGGCAATTCGCTCTTTGTGGGTTGTGGAGACTGCTTTTCCAAGCACTGGTAGTACAGGTAGAGCAGAGCTTCGAGTCCTCTCTGAGATCGTCCTGAAGTCTCCATTATTGTTTGAACGGAGGGTTGCAGTGGGTTTGCTTAGCTTTGGTGTAGAAAATGTTGTAAATAGTGAAGGAACTTATTCTGGAAGATTTTATTTTTGCAAAGGAATGAAATTCGCCCCAATTAATGATGTATTGAGTATAAGTGCACATGATGTCAAAACAATGCATTTAAATAGCTACAAACAAAACAATACAAAGTGCCAATCAGAAAGAAAATGTTCTTAGAAAAGCTGGCTTAAAAAAATAACAGAAAAAGACAAATGTAACAGAACTTTCTCCTTGGCAACTCTCAAACTTCATGGCAGATTTCAAAGGCTCTGTTACAGGGAGGTAATACCAGCTCCAGAAACCTCTTTTTTACTGGGAACTAGTTAGTCACCTGAGAATGTAGGAAGTGCAATGAATTGTTGGTTAAAATGGTTTAATTCTTGAAACATTGCCATTTTATATATCCAGCTTTGCAATCCTCAGCTGCTGAAAATGAGATTTTTGTTATTACGGGGAAATGACTTGAACAACTGGACGAAATTTGAGGCTGGAAAAGCTGCTTCTGTTTGGAAGAGAAGATGAGTTTTAGACACCATAAATGACTAATCGGTGAAGCAACTAGTGAATGACCTTACAAGGGGAGAAGTAACTTTTGATTTACTCTACAGTAATACACAGAACCTGGATCAATATATCACTATCAAAGATATGCTTTTTTTATACCAACTGTGATGTACTCAAATTCAACATCCTCATGAGGAGAAAGAGCCAAAAAAGTTGACTGCAGCAGCAGGAATTTGGAAAAGTCTTTAAACGACATAAAAAGAGGAAGCTAGTTAAAAGGAAATTAAAGGGAACGGCTAAATGAGTGAAATCCTTGGCTCTGCCGTGGAGAATATTTAAAGCCATGGTGTGAAGGTCTTGAGTAAATAGTCCTTGTTCTCTGCTTTTGCAGATGTACTGCACGTTCTCTGGGGGAGCGAGCGGCAGGCTGGGAGGTGACTGGGTCAGAGAAGACATCTGGAGCAGCTGGTGGAGATGCTTCCCGGGGGCTGCGGGAGCACAGGGACGACCGGAGAGGGCAGGGAGCATGCTCCAGGCACCAGGAGACACTGAAGAGACTGGGGAGCTGATGCACAGCCAGGCTTCAGCAACAAAGGGACGAGCCTTTTGCAGAGCTCCAGGAGGGACTCAGGTTCCTCTGAAACCTGGAAGCTCCTCAGAGTTGCTGAACTGAAGTCGAAGGACAAATTCACTCTGCAAGGATGCAGTGGAAGGAGGTAAATTTGTTTCAGATCCTTCTGTTTTATTTGCTTTCCCCACTGGTCTGAACTTCCCCGATTTCAAGAGATATTTCACTGTCATTTGTACGCTGACACTAAATATATATTTNTTTCAGGAAAACATCCAGATCCAGGCAGCTCTGTCCTCATGCCTGATGCGCACATCAGGAGCAGGGAGGACACACAAAATAAGCACAGCTATCATGCAGAAGTAAATGAATTCCTTGCATTACTGCTCACTGCAGTGTCATCCCAAGAAGGTTCCTGTATTTGCATCCTGCTGTGCAGAGGAAGATATGCTTGAGGGACTCTCTGAAACTTAAGTGTTGGTGGAAGAGGTTTAGGAGCAAATCAATACGTTGCTGAGGCTGAATGCAGTCACCCAACGGTGCCAAAGGAGCGCAGTAGTGAAGTTGTTCAGCTATTAACTGGTCTGTGCTTTATTGCCTAAACCAGCCTTAGAGGGATGGAGGGTGATAAGTAGGACGTCAATGAGGAAATGGAGTCCTGGACTGATTTAAGAACCAGAGTTAGTGTTCAAACAGCCTCAACTTGTTAGAAACAATGATGTAGAATAATTTTATTAGGTGCTTGAATGAATACAGCATATTGAGGAAGAGTTTGATTTGGCTCTTATAGAGGGAAGTCAAAGCTTGGAAGTGTATCCAAGCTCTCTGAAGGTGTAAGTGAGCTGGTGGGCCAGGGTGGTGTAGTTAATACACGTGTATATGGAGGTTCACGTGTTTTAAGAAAGTTCCCACACCAGCGACCTACAAAGAAACTAATGTTTCTAGGGGTGAAGAGGCAGGCCCATAGATTAATAAATGTTTACAAGAGTAAAGAGTCCATTTTCACAGTGGCGGTGGGTGCCAGTGGAAGCCTACAGAGGTCTGTGCTGGTATTCATACTGATCAGTGCATTCATAAAGGATCCAGAAAAGACTGTGAATAGTAAGCTGGCAAATTTGTAGGGAAAAATGATTCAGGAGAGCCAAATCTAGGGCTGAATGCAAGAAATTGAAGAGGGTCCCATGATACTCGTGCATAAAATGGCAGATTACATTCAATTCAAATACATGCAAAGCAGAATTCAGAGGAAACGGCGGTGTGTACAGGGTGTTGATAGTATCTGTTGCAGCTGGCAATAGAGCTGACTGGAAGAATTACAGAAATTCTGGCAAGGAGGCCAGAGCTGGCTTCTCTCTAAAGAACAGCTTATGGGGTACAGCCCATCTTGGGATGGGGTGAATTGAAGGGAGTGTGGCAGACATCTGTGATAAAGAAGGAGAGAGATTTTATTTTATTTTTGTTTGCCATTTCCCACTGCATGAGAAGTGGGTGCATCAATGGATGTGATCCATTCACATTGCCTTGTGAATGTAGGGTGGAGGGTTGAATACAGAACCTGGTCAAAATGGGATTAGATGTGTTCATGGCAAAAATCAGGGTCAAGAAAGATCAGTTCAGGGTGGAGACTTCTACATTTCCAGTGATTAGTGAGTCAGAACGGCCAGATGTGTCCTGTCCATGAACGAAGGACCAGCATGAATTCAGTTATGTGAAATCAGTGATGTGAATTCAGGCACAGACATAGTGCAATAGCTATGGAGAACTTGGGCAGATAGAGCTGAACTGGAGCACTCCAAGGGTTTCTTCTGAAGCCTTGGGTGACTGAAGAGAAAAGGAAGCTCACGGAGACACCAAGGTACACTCAGCAGTGGAGGGATGTCTTCAGTGCAGCTAGCCGGGAGCTCTATGTCTGCAACTCCTTGAGTGTGAGAGCAGGAACCCTTTCTGCAGTGCCTGAGCTCATGCCCGTAGGCTAGTGACAAAGGGGTGGGTAATGGGAATATGACATGTTTTTCCTGAATGACTGAGTCTGTGACACGAGACAAACGCCAAGCCACTGAACAGGCAAATCTGTATCTCAGTTTTGCTGTCCTGTGAAATGAGATGTTTTTTTCACATGCCAGCTCTGCTTGTTGTAACATCTTCTGCGTGGTTAAAGTTGTTACATCCCCAGCAACATGGTTACACTGGGTCCGCAGAAGTTTTACCAGATAATAAGACAACAGAGCTATCTGGGGACAAATATTCCGAGGACAAGACTTCTCCACTTCTATAGGTCTAAATGACAAACTGCCCCAGTCCTGGTGATGTTGGCGGCCAGGCTTCTGTCTTGCCAGGGGACAGAACAGTCTCAGCTGCACTGCAGAGAAATGGCATGTGCTGAAGCATGCTGTAGTGCTGGATGCAGAGCTCTGCTGTGTGTCTGAGTTGTTGACCTAAGGTTCTTCCCTGCCCAAGTCATATGCTGGAGCTCTAGGAAGAGCAGATTGTAGCACATTACAGATTGCTAGCTGCCAGTTCTGCTCTGTGGAAAATAAGTTTTGCCCTGCAAACCTGAGTTGTATTTCCTGGTCAGATTACAAACTTAACTGTTGAAAATAAATGTATTAATGCTATGCATTTAAAGCTTCTGTAGGGCATTTGAGTTCCTTTGCTGCACAGTCTGGTTACAGCATTAGCCTCTGTAGCTTTACAGTGGATTAAAATTCTGGTATATTCTAGATCTCCAAAACCCTTTGGAACTGGGGCAATGGATTGACATGTCCTACACGAAGACATGAACAGAAACAGGCACAGTGAAAACCTGGGCAAGGCCAGCAATCTCTGGGGCACCATAAGGTGAGTGATGTTGTGTGAAGGAGAGTTGTAAACCAAAGGAAGTGGGCAAACTAACCAATAAAAAACAGAGAAACCTTGTGGAAAGGATGGCCGGACCTCGCTAGGACTATGGTAGTGCTGGATACCTGTACTAGCTATCTGTCACTGAGCTCCTGGCCCAAATGGCAAGCTGAAAGAATCTGAGGAACAGCCAAAGAAGAAAGGAGTAGATTTTTCTCAAATACATCAGAAACAAGAAGTGTGCCAAGGAGTTGACAGAGCCAGAACGTGATCAGAGTATAAAAGGAGCAATTACAAGAGATGAGCCCATTGCAGAGAAACTGAAGCGATTATTTGCATTATTGTTGGTTGTAGAAGAAAACATGGAGATTCCCATGGTGTAATTAACCTTCGTGGAGACTCATCAGAGGATATGTCCAAAACTGAAAAGCCTGGAGCAGAGATTATGGATCCAATTGACGAAATGGACAATGATAAACCATCAGGGCTGGGTTGTCTCGTTTCAGACTTCTTAAGAAAGCCAAGAATGAAATTGCTGAATTGGAAATGGTGGTCTGTAAGTGCTCTCTCAAACACAGCTTTGCATATGAAGGGTGAAATATGGCAAATTTGAAAAAGAGCTCCAGAAAAGATCTGGAGAAGTATTAATTAGCTCCATAATACCAAAGAATGGTATTTGTAGGCAAACGGATATACATGATTCACTGAGGAAGAGGCAGCGGAGTTCTCTGAAAGGCCAGACGAGCAATTTATTTAGCAGATTTTATTGGGATTGCCAAAATGCTTTTGATATTGTCCTTCACCAAAGGGCTATAAGGAAAATAAGCAGCCATAGGCTAAGAAAAAAAAAGTGCAGGAAAGTATAAATAATTGGTTGAAAGGTCAGGAATGAGGTGGGAGCAAATAGTCTGTTCTTCTGAGTGACCAGTGCTGGAGTTCTGCAGAGACCGTGTGTTCAAGGAGAGACTGGATGAGTTAATGCAGGAGAGGTGAATTAGGGGTTGCAAATACATAGAAAGCACATCTGGCTCAAGGTGATGGAATGGTATCAAGAAAAGTGTGATACCTGCCTGCCTCATCCTCACCGTTCCTATGCATCCACCTGTGACCACAGCTGGAAGGAGACTGGTAAGTTGGTGAGACCTCTGGTCTGCTGCACTGCAGCTGCTCCCACCTTGGTTTTATGCCCTAATTATCAATAAGTAGAAGTGTTGGAGTGTGGGGTGGTTGCTGTGGGGCTATTTTCTCATGTATTGTATGGAGGAAAAACAGTGGATCACTAAAAAAGAAAATGGTAGCAACTACTCAGTTGTATGGGGTCATCTGGGCTGGTTGGTGAAGTGGATTTGGTGAGCAGGATGTGTCTGTTTTAGTGTGGCTAATTGCAAAATGACATATGGCAAAACAGCGTTCACATTTACACAACAGGGAACTATTGTTTAGAAGACACAGAAGAAAGCTAAGGATTTTGAAGGAGAAATGACAAATATGAGCTTGAGATGCAAGCTGGTGGCTGAGGTTAGAAGGATGTTTATGCAAAGAAATCCTGAATAATAGCAGAAAGGGGAACTGTCTTTTCATTCATCCCTATCACATGGATGCTGCATCCAGATACAATGCTTCTACATTTAAAAAGTCTGTTTGGAGGGGACAGAGAAAACAGCTACAACTAAAATTCAGAGGCTGGAAAGTCTGCTTTTGATAGAAAGCTCCAAGAGCTTGACGTGCTTTAAAAAAGGACCAAAAAATGACCTGATTTTCATCTGCAGTTCACTGCAAGGGCAGGAGATTTCTGGCAGTGGAAGACTGAATAATCCCACCTAGAGACTGAGTAAGGTCAAGTGGCTGAAGTGAAGCATAGGTTCAAACAAGAAAGAGGGTGCAAAATTTTAGCTGTGCAGAAGATTAACCATTGAGGTGCTGTGCAGGCTTCTTGGCCATTTAGGACTTGGGGCTTAATGGTGAGCTTGGGCCTTCTGGGTTCTGGTATCCAGAAGATAACATCAGTAACCCTTGCTGGTGGTCCCAAATTGTACCCTGCTGTCGTGTGTGCAGGCTTCACATAGCAGATACCTGGCTGTCCTGAAATCAGTGGGGTTGGGATGGCTCTCTCATATTGCCTTGGGCTGATCTCATCCTTGGCCATCAGGAATTGCTCTTGAAGAGGAATAATTGCCAAGCTGTATGCAGAAAAGACATTTCTTGGAATGGAGACTCTCCTCTTTTCCTCCGTTCATCTCACATTTTGCCAAAATTCTGCTCTGGCCACAGATAACGTGTGTGAAATTCAAGCGCAAAGATGTTTTTTTGAGAAATGTAGGCTGTGAAATCAGGCTTATAAGTGAGCGCAAACTACACCCTTAACTGTGGAGTCCTTAGCCTGGCTTAGAACGCTGCTAATCCCCATCTGCCATAGGGGTAAATGGCCTGAGGAGGCTTGGGCTGTGCCCATTACAGCTGGGTTTTGTGCTTCCGTGTGTGGTAGTGCTGAAATAATTTGCTTCTCTTTTAATTAATTACTCAGTCTTGTATCTACTCAATATGTCTTATCTTCTGCTTCATATGAAAAATTTCCCTTGTCCTTGACCACCCCAGGTCTTACTGGAAATATTTGGGATCATCTGGAACCAGACCTAGGTCCAGGATGGTAGATACCTGCCTGGGCAACAAAGTGCTTTTCTCTTACCCCTGTGCTCGCTCTTAGCTCTGGAAGCTGAGACATGCAGGGCAAGGGACCACATTAGGAACATACTCTGTTTTCCAGTGGTTTTGCTGTTCTCCACCCTGGTGCACAATTCCTTTGCGAGGTCATGTTCCAAGAGGTAGCTGTAGGTTGCACCAACCGTTCTGCTTCCTCCCTCCAAACTCTGCTATGTGATGCTGAATTTGAAACTGGCACGTACAGCTCAGGAGAGAGCCCTTGGAAGTTCTCTGAAATCATCAGCTCCATGTGCAGCAGCAGCCAAAAAGCCAACAGTGTCTTTGGCATCCTCATAGAAACACCAGGCATCATTTTGCAGCCCTCTTGCACCTTGTGTAGCTCTGGTCTCTGCATCTCAAGTTAGAGAGAGGTGCAGAGAAGCAGCTAAAATGATGAAGGGGATGAAACAGCTGCCTTAGGAGACTGAGAAGACCTGGACTCCAGTTTGCAGAGAAGATGATAAGAGGGGGAATGTGGCTGAGGTTTACAACATCATGGAGGTGCTGAATACAACGAAGGCAGAGCTGTCATTCACCAAATCCCACAGTACTAGAACTATGTGCACTTGATGAATCTAGGAGGAGAGCAGTTTAAAGCAGATAAAAGGAAGCTCATCTTTACACAGCGGGAAGTGAAAGTGAGGAACTTGCTGCTGGAGGAGGCAAAGAAAACATGGTAACAGCAGGGTCAAAAAGGGATCAGAAAACTTCAGAAGCAACAGGTCCATCAGCAGAGACCGAAGGCAGCAGGCAGGGATTTCTCCTCTAACGTTCCTGGTACAACAAGCGTGGATGCTGGGGGACAACAAGGAGGATGCCTGCAGAGTGGCAGGGCTTGCGTGCATCCTAAATAGCAGCTCATTTTGCTTCTGCCGGAGACAGCCGTAGGCTAGGTGAGCATCTCTGATGCAGGCGGGGGAGCTCCCAGGGTTGGAGTTGTAAGAGCCACAAGGGCTAGCATGGCTGCTCTGTTTAGTTCGCTTTCAAGGCTGTGCTAACCGCAGCCGCTGGTCGGAGGGTCGGGCAGAGCACATGCTTCTAGGAGGGTGTCGTGAGCAGCATTGCTGCCAGCAGCCTGGGAACGGGGGTCTCTGTGGCTGCTGCGGCACTGCACTGCGAAGCCGTTTCTCCTTTCATTCCAAAGAATTTGCAAGTGTTTCTGTCATGGCACCACTCAGTGACTCTCACAGAGGAAAAGCAAGATTTATTTGAAATACTGTGCTTTTAACAAAATACACTGACCCCTGGATGAGGACAAACATTGCTTTCTCATAGGATTAGACACAGTTGGAAAGCTAGAACCAAAATATTTATCAGTGACTAAAACTTTGGATTCTTGCTTTTTGAAAGTTGATTTTAAAACTACCTTTTTTAGATGTTAAACTTCTGTGGGAAAATAAAATCATCTGGAAGAGCTACAGCGCATTCTAGTTCTGCGTTTCAGCATGAGCCACTCTGCGCCACAGGGAGAGCCTTGCCCACTCTGCCCTGAGCAACATCCTCACTCCGGTCTTCTGGGACCTCACAGCACTGATGGAGATTTGGCCCTTATCCAGAGCTGAAATCAGCCATGTAGGCAGTAAGTGTGCGTGCGTGTGCATTTGAGTGGGATGTTCTCTGACTCCCACATTTGGCTTCTCTCTTTGGATAAATACGTGCTGCAAAATTTTGCTTGAGTAGGTTTGCTAAGCACATCCCCGGATGGCAGACCATTACCTGCAGCCTTACCCCGTGCGTGTGACAGCAGCCAGCGCCATCAGAGAAGCCTTTTCAGCGAGGCTCACAGTGCTTGAGATGGCTGCTTTGCTGTGCTAGCAGCAGCTCACTGCTGCTGAGGTAATGGCCTTGTCTGGGATTTTGCTGGAATAACCCATCACTCCTCTGCGGGCATCATTATGGAGAGAGGCTGAGAGCAAAGAAAGAGGGTGCAGAGAGGAGGAAGTACATCAGGAGTAGCGTTTACTTTGTAGATTTTACTGCTTTTTGATGTGTTCCTGAAAGCAGGAGTGCCTGCCGCTCCCTGCCTCTCCTTCCTGCGCTGCAGACCCGCTGTGTTCATAAGCCGGCACTAGTGGGCTTGTGGTCGCAAGGTGACATGGTCAGAGAAATTACTCCAACTGCAGAATTGCTGTGTTTTGCCATTTACTTTCCAGCTGTGCCAGTTCCCCAGAGAGGATGTCTTTGTGGCCATGTCCACCGTTGCTCACAGGGCAGTGCAGGGCTGGTGGGGTGCAGGGCCAACTCTTCCATTCACACAGCACTGCATTTCTGGCCTCAGATATTTCCCCATCTCGAGCACCAGTGCTGACAGCATTTGTTCACTCCATCTTTGTCCGTATCACCGCTGCTCACTGCATCCATCCTGGGAAGGATGCTTTTCAAAGCACATGATGTGAATCACCCTTTGCAGCTTGCCACCACCCAGCAGGCTGTGAGGGGTGCAGGGTCTGGGGAGATGAGAGGGCTCTGTTGGCTCCTTGTCTGATGCTGCCAAATGTAAGAGCTTTTATTCCGTATCGTGGTCCTCGCAGTCTGCATGGCCTATGGCAGTAGGTTTGGTAATTGTTAATATTGCTGTTATCACTACTTGAACTATGTATAACTCACTTTTCAAATTGCATCTCTTGTATCTGCTACATTCTGCGTTGAACTGCAAATCAGGCATTGTACAAAAACAAGGGAAAGAGCGTGTGTGCGTGCGCATGTGTGAGTGTGCCTGTGCGCTCTACAAAAACCCGAGGTGGAAATTTGATGTAGAAACCTGTCATGATAACGTGCCCTCTATGTGGGAGGGAGCAAGAGGGAGTGTGTTTGATTGCCTGAGTAGAACGGCTGCATGGGCAGCCTTTGTTTCGGAAGTTATGTAAGGAGATTTTGAGTGCTGCTTAAGTGCTTGGCTGACTGGTTTGTCCTAACAAAAGTGCCTGTGCTTTCTCCCGTTGCGTGAGCTCTCAGGAGACGCCTGGGAGTTCAGGATGCAGTTCTGAGCTGGAGTGTGTAGGCCTGCTATTGACTCTGATGACAGTGAAAAGACAGGGTTCCCATTTCCGCATTAATCGTTGCTGTGCAAGCATCCTAGCCCTGCACTGGGAGCTCCTGGAGATGGACCCTTCTGCTCAAGATCAGATGTTCATAGGATAATTCAGGTGGGAAGGGACCTCGGGAGGTCATCTGGCCCACGGCTGCAGCCACACGCACCAGGATGCTTTCATTGCAGATTGTGCCTTTACTCCAGACCCATCTCTGGAGGTCCCAAAGCCGCAGCTGAGTGCCCCTCCTCCCTGAAGGATGCCCAGTAACTACTTTTCTCTCTTAAACTGTCGTCCCCGCACTGTCCGAAACCTAGCCATTGCTTCTGAACACATCAAGGACAAAGGCAGAGTTATGAATCCGCTCTAGCACAGAGATAAGACTCAGTATAATTAGAAACTTTTTATGTGAAGAAATGAATCAAAGCTCCTTCTACTCCTGGGACATTTTAACTCTTCACACTATTATTAGTTGCAGAACCATTTTTTTCTCAGTTTCAGGCTAGAAAAACCTGAAGTAAGAAAGAAGTCCACACTGAACTGACCCTGCTGAGCCGCTTGACCCCATGGACAAACGAGTGCAGATGGAGCATGGGAGACATCTGAGGGCACCTCTGGGCTGTCACATGGAGCACTGGAAAATGACCATAAGACAGTAAAGCAAATGTGTCATTTGGCCTTGTAGCTGGGCAGGGGAAAGGAGGCTGCTGGGTGTGACACCAGCATGAACTGTACCATAAGCAGAGAAGGTGTATGATGCTACAGCTTGCGGTAGGATGCGGCATGGAGCAGGAAGGGAGAAGATTGTGCCCGCAGTACCATTTCTCTGCTCTCTCCAGTGCAAAACCCCAATCTTCAGCTGCCTGCAACTAAAGTTAAGTTCTTCTAATGGAAATTTTCTAGGTAGGAAAAAAAATAATTGAAAGAATGAAGAGATTTAGCTGTACCAAGAAAGGAAATTTTGGTGCAAACTCATGTGCATTGGCTGGCTTTCAGCCCTGCTGAGCAACTTCAGCACTTCCTCAGTCTGGGCCCAAACTGGGAGCCTTGGATTTCATTAGTTTCCCATTAAATGTTCCTATTGTCTTTATTGTAGAAGGCCAGGGGGTTTGCATTGACTAGACAGTGCAGAGTCTCAGGTCTTGTTTGGGCCCCAGCTGGTTTTCGCTGCATTTAACAGTTGCCTGTTGGTCAGTGCCTATTGCGTGACCTATCTTAGCTTGAGCTCTCTGAACGCATGCTGAAGGGTTGACGAAGCCAGGCATCTCTGTGTAGCAAACAACAGCCCTTTATGTTAAGTGAAGCTGGAGGAGGCGACTGGGCAACTTCCAAACTTCAGCTGGGAACCAGCAAGAAGGCAGTGTTAACAAAACACACGAAAATGAATCCAAGCATGCGCAAGACCGAGGAGGAAGAATTCACTACAGTGAATGGCAGACTCCTCTTGGCAATGACTTCAGGGTGCTGATGACTTGCTGTAACCCTGTTCTGCTTGAGGAAAACCTGACCTTTCTCCAGTGTGAAGTTACCAGGGGCAAGTCATGCCTGACCAATCAAGTGATTGCCTCCTGTGAGGAGATGGCAGACGAGAGTGGTGGATATTGCATACCTTGGCTTTAGCAAGGTGTTTGACGTGGTCTCTCAATTTGTGGGATACAGATTGGGTAAATTGATAGGTGGGTGGAAAACTGGCTGGACTGCCAACTCATGGAGTTGCAATCAGCGGTACAAAGTCTAGCTGGTGGCCAGCTACTAGTGGCTTCTCTTAGGGACCCTGGGTCCCTCTACCCCAGCACTGGTGAGACAACATCTGACATCCTATTTTGGGCTTCCCAGTTCAACAGAGAGATCAACGTAGTGGAGCAAGCCCAGAGGAGGGCCACAAAGATGGTTGCAGGCTTAAGCATACAGCAGATGAGGAGAGGCTATGAAAGGGTGAAGGGGGATCTAATTGCTGTCTTCTGCTACCTAACGGATAGTTACAGAGGGGAAGCCAGACTCTTCTCAGAAGTGCACACTGGAAAGATGACAGGCAATGGGCACAATTTGGAACAAGAGAACTTCTGCTTGGTCATAAGGGAAAGGTCTTCCCGTTAGGGTGGTGAAACACGGAAACGGGCCAAAGAGGTTGTGGGATCTCCATCTTCAGAGGTGTTCCACACTTGACTGTACAAGGCTTTGAGTGATGTAATTCAGCTCTGCGCTGATCCATGATTAAATGAGACCTCCAGGGTCCACACCAACCGAAACATTTCTGTGATTGTTGTATCGGTGCTCTTCAGTGGAAGAGTATGGTAGGACGTGACACATCCCTTTTCTTTTTAAAGGCAAAGATATTTGATGAGCACACTGAGAGGGTTAAGACAAGAACTGAGATCTTACGAGGTACCAGAAATAAGATAACTTATCTTTGCCTGTGGCGAGCAGACTGTACTATTCACGCTCTGATTTCCCGGACAACTTGTTTTTTTTTGTGGGAACACCTGCTGCATTCAGAGTTATGTGCAATGAGCAAAGGGGGTCTAGGCTGGGCAGGACCACAGCTGCGTTAGCAGTGGGAGTGCTGAATTAAGTCTGATGCTGCTGGATGTCAAAGGACTGCCTTCTAGAGAGGCATGTCTGCAAGCAGGTTGCAGGAGGAGAATATATCTCCTCATGTCAGAGGGCACCATGAGAATCTGTAACCTCTCTGATATTTCTGAGACTTCTTTCTCTGGGTGATGAGCGCAATAGATAAATGCAAGAGGAAGCAAAAAATTCCCTGTTCAGAACAGAGTTTGATGTGTAGTAAACAAGCCCTGAGGCTGTACACTGAATGATGAAGATATAAACTACACTGAATGGTGCAGAAACGCAGCACAAAACAATGTAATGTGTAGCTGTCCAGAAAAGACTGGTTAATCTGTCTGGAAATAAAGATGTGGAGCACAGACAGTGCACCACGCCAGTGTGAAATCAGCAAGTGCTGCAGGTGCTGAGCTCCCCGGAGGAGCAAATGCAGTTGAATGAGAGGTGTGCAGGGCAGGATGGACAGACACTGCTCGGATCAGATGGCCCAGAGAAGGGCTTGGGAACTGGCAAGGAGCGGCATCAGTCTCATAGACCCACCCAGGGTGCTGCAAGTGCTGAGCACTTTGTTGGCAGGAGGGTATGTGGACGTGTTGCCAGCTGAGAGAGCAGGCACGAATGGTGCCTCCAATCTGAGCTGCAAGCATCAAGGGGTTGTGACTTGTTTGTCAAAGGAATGAACCTGTTGTGCCTGCGAATGCAGCAGTGATGTTTTGGGTGCAATGCTGCCTTGAAAGAAGTCTAGGATGGATGGTCATCCCTTATATGCTGTGTTCAAGCCTAGAAAAACAAGTGAACAAACGTGAAAAGCAACGCATGGGCCCAGTCTGGCCGCTGCGGCAGAGGTTATACCCATCTGGGGCTCTTCCCTCTCCACAGGACCACGCGAGGCTCTGCTGTGCCCTGGAGCTGTTTGGAGAACACTGACTCTCCTTGGAAAATGCAAATCACCCTCACTGTTCCTACATCCTGTCAGGTTGTATAAAGATGCTTCAAGTTCACACAAGGCCACCATGCAAGTTGCTCTGTGTATCTCCTCTGCCCTCCCCACCACTGTTCCCCTTCTGTGTCGGGGATGAACACTGGAGAGCATTAGACCGAGAACAGATGCACTGAGTTTCGTTATTAGCTTGATAAGGCCTGTTAGTGCACCTGTACTGATTGACATTAATTAGCCATTCATCTTTCCTAGTTGTCCTGTATCAGCCCTCCCAGGACTGCTGGATTCGGCCTCGGATGATGGGACTGTCTGCCTGTGTGGCACAATTCCACTGATACCCTGAGATACCTCGAAGATTTGTGTCGGCAGACTGTCCAGGCACAGGTTATTGTTTGTATCTGCTAAATTATGCAGTGGCCCAGGCCTGCTTCCTGCTGCACTGCCCAGCAGTCCTGCTTATTTACCATTTAGCTCTGAAATAGCAATAACAAGATTACTTGATATAAAGCAAAGCTCCACCAGCTTTTCCGCTCTGGCTCTCCTCCTCCCGTTCTGCACAGAGGCCTCTCTCCCAGGAGGAGTGAGCAGTGGATTTGCTGCTAGAAATTGCTCTCACTCTGGCTTTGCTTATATCCTTCAAAGAGAATCACTGCTAGGAAGGAAGAGCTGTTAGTTTAATCAGAATGTTTATCCCTTCAAAGTGAGCAGTTCACTTGGAATAAGTAGGAGAGCTCAGTGGGCTCAGCTGAACACCAGCTTATCCCACCAATTTGCACTTCCAGAGACAGCTTCTCCCTTCTCCTAAAGGTGCGGAGGGAGTGGTGGGCGAGAGGTACGCTTGGGCCTGGGTACAGAGCGGGGGTATAGCTGTCATCAGTGCAAAAAGATGCAGTTATAGAAGAACCTGGAGCTGAAGGTGCTTGGAAACTGTGAGAATATTTGGAAAAATGTATTAATAGACTGCGCGAGGCAAGGAGCATCCATGGGATTGCCAGCAATCAGATTTTATGCATCAGGGCTCCTCGCAGGGAGGGAGCTGGAAGCTCTAACAGGTAGCAGCGGTGAGACAAGCGGTTGTAGGCAAGTGGGGTCTAAGTGCCTCTGGTCTGAAAGTGTGTGGTGGTGGAGGAGGGCTGATGTCTCTGTCATGCATGAGGACAGGTTAAACTTAGATTTACTCTCCTAACAAGAGATTGTCTGTTCCTGCTTCATAATGTGGTGGGACTTCTGGTGGAGCTGGGACAGCTTTTAAAAAATCTCCACTCCATTTAGTTCCCAGAATGAGAAACAAATCCTCAAATCAGGCATGATGACAAGGCGTGGTGTTTTGCCCAATTTGGGGCAAAGTACAGTGGAGGCCAAAATTTTTTTATTTTTATTTTTTTTGCAGATGTGGTGCCTTCACATGTGGATATGTTCTTCTTCTGTTTGAACGCTGGAGTGTGAGGCTGCATTTTGCACCTAAGACAACCTGTGGAGGGGGTTAAGGCAAGGAAAGGAGTGGCTGTAAGGTAACCAGGACTACGTGGGAGGGTGCTGATGTGGGAGTAACACGTCCAGCTCCGTTAACAGCAGCAATACTTCTTTATGCACAAACGAATCCCTGGCCACCCCATCTCCAATCCTGTCTGTGTGAGTCTGAGCCAAAAACTTTTGGTGGCTGATGATTTGGCTGCAGCTGGATCGACCCAGGGTTTCAGGAACTTGAAAAGAGAGTGGCTTGGCAAACCCGTCCTGCCCTGAGTACTGCTGAGTGCAGAAAAGGGAGGTCTGGTTAGAACAGAAGTGTAATAAAGCCTGTATTTTCTTTAGCAGCTCTTTGATTCATACCTATAGAGTGGGGCACAGCTTTCTCTGGACGCAACCTAATACATAGATAAAACAGGATTTTAACTCTTACCTGCCTCCAGTTACTCAAGGCCAGTGAGAGAGATTATTGTGTTGCATTAGAGCAGATGGAGAGAGTAGCTAGGGACACATCCAGACAAGAGCTGCCACATGGTAGAGGAGGAAAACGTGGACATTTGATAATTGAGTATAAGGTTGGGGAGGGCAGTAGGACCTACACACCAGCCTCAGAGGAGGCACTCGGTCAGTCTGTCTTCCTTGCCTTGTGGTGGAGGCTCATTGTGTGCCCTGTGGAGATGGAGTCAAGGTGCTGCAGTTAAATTGCTGGTGCTGGCACTTGCACAGGATCTTGTGTATTAACTGCACTGTTGTTTTGTTGCAGACATGTGTGAAAAATTACCCTGCTGAAGCTACACTAATCGCAGCACGCAGTATGTGTACTTGCAAGCAGAGTACGCAAGGTCTGACCCTGCCAGGTAAGGATATGCTACAGTTCTCTCCCACTTGCTTATAACTGTTTAGTATCTGCATAGCAGCAGCACCAGTGAACCCCATTTATATGCTGGGACTTTATTGTCTTAGGTACTGCACAAAGAAACAGAAATGCTCCTTTCCCCTAAAGCAGCTCAGAGGCCGAGCGTGGGACTGGGGCTCTGAGCACCTGTAGTCCATAACATCTTCCTCTTTGTGTCTCTTTAGATTTCATGCAATTTGCACTATACAGATCATTAACACAAATGTGTTGACCAAATCTCTGTGACTAACTGGAAATTGAGATTTTATTCCTCCCTTCCCTCCAGTAAGAGGTAATAGACCCCATGCCCAAAGCTTATTAGGGATCCAGATTGCACCTGTATAACCCTTGGGGAGTTCCTGGTGTGAAGTATATGTGTGTTGATGAACTTCATCTGATTTATAAACCTCCTATTCACAAATTAACTCTCAGGCAGAGACACTTAGACTGACCTGAGAAGCCAGCACTGACAAATACCTTTCAAGCCCATTATATTCTCACTAAATCTACTGCTCTCTGCAGTCTTCTCTGCATTGTGCAAGAGCTCCGTGTTAGGAAACATATCAGTGGCAAAATTAAAAGGGATAACAGTTTAACTGCTTACTGTATGAGATTGTTTTCAGTTGCTGCTGTCCTTTTAACGTGAGGTCTGAGCTGCCAGCCAAGCTGGAGGCCAGGTATTTACCCCAGCTCTTTGTGCCACCACCTTCCTTGCAGAATGTCTTATTGCACGGTTGTGGAGGAATTACTGCAGAAATGAGGCATGTCCCACAGGATGGTAAGACAGTGGATGCAGGGTGCAGCCCCAGTTTTTCGTTTAGACTCTGGAGTGGGAGAGCTTTGCCAGTGGCCGTTGGATTTGTCACTTATCTGCCAGCAACTAGAGGCTTTTGAAGACTGTAGCAGGAACCTGGGCAGGGGATGGTGGGGTAATCTGGCACCTACCCTTGCTAGCAGAGATGCCCTCATGTCTTCTTTGCTGTGCCTGGGCTTGCTGAGGAGACAGAACAGGGTTTCATCCAGCTGTGTGGTAGTGCCCACGTTGATGTCTCCATGTGAGTTACCCGCTGCCTGCAGTCGCAGCATCCTGGAACATCCGCCAGCAATCCTCTCTGGCACCTCAACTTTCTGGAGAATAAATTTCCACAACTGCCTGTAACAGCATTCCTGGGCGTGCCTGGAGAGGCTGTTTTTTGTGTGAGCTGACCACTTCCTCCCTGAGGCCATCTGGGAAGCAGAAAAAAAGGCTGCCTGGAGTCCCTGTGCCCTGCAAGGCCGGATTCCCTAGGAGTGTGCCAAATGCACAGCAACATGAAGCTGAGAAAAAGTGTGCAATATCCCAGAGCTTTGAATGTCTGTCCAGGAAATAGGATACCTGCAGGCCTTTCTGCCTACAGGAGATAGGAACATCCGCCTGGCACTGCATCATGCCATGTGCACATACCTGCAGGTGGCTGTGCAGCCTGTTCCGTCCCTGCTCAGAGTGTGCCTGGCCCAGACATGAGTGTTGTTGCACTGACGGACAATGCGCACACATCTGAGTTCTGCATACTGGAGCTGTGATGTAGATAGGTGGCTCTGCTAGATGACGCTGTGGGGCTGTTAGCAACTGCTTTTTTTTCCTGCAAAACTTGGAGTCTGTGAGGAAAATGGTACCTGGTTTCATTGCTCTGAGCAGCAGCTGCATATCATATTCCCACAGGCTCCTGCAACTTACTACTTGTGAAACTGACACAAGAAGACACTTAAAAGCTGGTGCAGCTCCCAGGAACCTGGTGTGGGGTTCTTCAGTGTTTGTATGGTGTGAGGTGGGGTTTGCTTGCCCAGAAAAAGGTATCCAGGGATGTGAGAGGTCCTGGAGTAAATGAGAAGTCACCCCAGGGATGGAAGTTGTGACACAGACCTGCGGGAGTCCTGTGCCCTTTTGGAATGACAGGTGGAGGCAAAGCTAGATCTCCAGGGCACCTCAAATAGCACCAGACATCTGTGTGGGCAACTGAATCCATATTCTGGTTGCAGAGCAGACACTGACTTCACTTGAATCTCTCACCAGACCTTACCACCTAGAGTTCCAGGGCTTAGTTTTGTTGCCTTAATACCAATCTCTAAGTACTACCTTAGATTCACCAGTGTGCTCCATCTGGACATGAGTCTCCCATAGACCCTGTGTTTGATCTGTCAGCACTGTAGGGATGTCTGGGATACCCCAAAGCGTCTGAAGCTGCACTAATTCAACATTTAGGCAGCTGAATGTTGGCTCCATTGGCCCTGGTAGGAAGCTGAACACACTGTTCCCTTGTAGATGTCTGAATTTGAGCTGAACCCCTCAGTTTGCTCTCCATGGCCTGCCTGGATGCAGTCTCTGCTTCTAAATGTAGTCTGAGGTGACAGCTGAGATGTTGATGCTGGCACTGGATATATTCACGGTTAGGTGAGACGAATCTTGTAGATGTGATTTAGGATTACGTCCATTTCACTTGGTCAGGTCTGTGCAAGTGCTGTGTTTTGCAGGATGCTCTGGAGACCTCCTGGTGGTGGCATGTTTTCAGTGCAGGTTGAGACCTGTGGCTTGTGATGCTTGCAGTCCATTTTACAGGGGTGATGTTGATTCTACCATTTGAATTTCATGGTCATAATGTCATGTGGTACCAAATGAAATGCTCTTCACATTTAATTATCATTAAATTATTAATTTAACTTTATCACCCAGATTTATCATTCCATCAAGATAACAGGTTATGCTGATGAAGTCTGTTTTCTGTGAACTTCAGTAGAACGGCCAGCTATTCCCTGTCCGACTGACAGGCTTGTAATTACCCAAGTCTTCTCATTTACTTTTCTAAATATTGGCACAGAAGTACCTTTCTTTCCATCTGCTAGACCTCCTGGCTCTTTTCTCACTTCCCCACTTCCACCCATAGATCTGCCTTGGTGATCTCCATTACTAGCAGACCCAGGCAGCCTGCACAGGTTTTTACCTTTGGTCAGGGCAAGAAATCCCAGTCATCTCCAATATTTCTTGCTGTAAGGGATTCAAGTTTCTGCCCATCCCAAAAGCTGCCCATGTTTCTGCCCATCCCAGGGAAGCCACTCCTGGATTTGTTCTTGTTTTTCTTTGAAGCAAGGTATGACCTCCTTACAGAGAGCAAAATTTGAAAGGGAATCTGGGTCACTAGATCACTCAGAAGGGAACTTGCAATAGTTTTATGACATATTTTGTGGAGGAGAAAACAGGCCTTTGGTCTCACAGTGATCTTTTGACAGCTGAGAAATTTTCCAGCCCTCTACACTGGTCCATGTCAGGACATACCAGGCCTTCTTGGCAAGCCTACCACAGTTTCTCTTGGGTGCTGTGCATGGCCACTCCTAATGTTTTGGTTTGACCACCTCCTTGACCATTTTCTCAGTTCTTATCTTCTTGGGAAGCAAGAAACCTCGAACCAGGAACCCAGGAATCCAGCTGGCAGTGTCAGGCCAGTGTCCAAGTCTGGGGCTGGCTCAGAGAAAGGGCTAAGGCATCCACAGCAAAGATGCTCATGGGGCACGCAGAGCTTTCTGCCTTGGAAGATTTAACATATAACTGATGGAGAATTCACGGGTCTGTTTTTTATCATGACTTTCTGGAAGGAAGTCATGCCACTTAACTGTAGATATCCACAGCTTGTGAATCTGTCTCAACTAGTTCCCAATACTCTTGGTAAAGTTGGTGAAGAGAACAGGCATGTCTTAAAGGGAATCTTTCATACTTTTTCAGATGTCTGCTCTGGCCTGAGAGTTGTCATGCCCTGGTCTCTGCAGACAGAGGTCACTGGCATACATCTCCATGGGACCTGAAGAGCTCCTCTGGAGGTGGTGACGCTTCTGGTGCCTCTGCACACTGCCAGAGGAATCCCAGCCTTCCCAACAGGTTTCCGTCACCGTGGAATTAGAGCAGCACAAATGGCAAGTTTAACCAACTCATTGCCCTTTGCTGTGCAGTAGATAAAATAATTGGCTTTAGACCCTCTCGAAATCTCTGCTGTCTTCCTTACAGAAGGGTCACGGCATTTAAATGCTGTGTGTGCAAGCATTAGGCAGCACTGAGGAATTTGAAACCACAAATACTTTCTCCTCAGGCAAACATGATATATGTGTATTTACATAAAAATGGAATCAAGGAAAGCTAAGGACTGTTAAATACCAACTCTGGAGGCTCTGATATGGAGGGACGCACAGAGTATCAGGAACAGATGGATTTGAAAGCTTGCAGAAAGACTCATCAGAGCAGTTCCAGCTGCCTGAACTTGTATATAAGGCAGAAAGGAATAGGTGGCTAGAAAACATCACCTGCCTTAAGACATGGGCAGCTGTGATGTTGGCAGGGATTTTACCTGACATGCTTCTGCAGTGTCCTAGAAGGTATTAACAGCTATTTGACTAACGGGGTCTGGGTGATAGTGGATATTTGGATTTACAAAAGTGGGGGAAAAGCCCTTCTGTAACAGCTCTGAAGGAAATTTAGCAGTCACGGAAAGTCCTTGCAGGGAGTAATAACACGTTAAAGGATAGGGAGCAAAGACTAGAATGAATATTTGGTTGTCACAGGGAAGGAGAATTAGGTATAGAGTGGTGTGAAGATCTGCGTGGAGCTGGCAGTGCTCAACATAGACACAAGGAAAGGAGATAAGTTGTGAATGACAGTATTTTTTATTGGTGCTGTATTATTTAGGGTAGGCAAATCTAAAGCTGTCTGCGAAGCCCTGCACCAGCTCCAGTTTCCTTGGGCTGCATCCTAAGCTCAGAAGAGATCCTGCAGGTCTTATGGCTGTTTCTCCTTGGCCTCACACAATGCGCTGGTGTCCAGCACCCCAGATTTAGCATCACAGGACAACAAGCCACTGCAAGGAGATCTGCAAGGAGACAAGGATCTGTAGGAAAGCAGGTCCTCATCACAGGTATTGAGACTCTGCTAGGGCTTATGTTTGCTCTGGAGAAAATTTGCCAGGATCAATCTCCAGCAATAACTGCTGAGTTGGCTCAGGATGGCTTTAAATACACTGATACACATTGGATGCTGAATTAAACAAAAAAATCTTTAAGACTATTTAAATGTGTGCTCAGGGTAAGATTCAACACCTGAGACCACTGGTTTGTGAACAGCCCCAGACCTGGCCCTGTGGTCTTGGACAGGCTTCCTGCACTGCACCATAACCTCAGAGCTGGTTGATGGTGTCTTTGATCAGAGAAGCAGGTGGAAACCCAAGGAAAAGCCTCCTCCCAGCCTGCATCTGAAGCCTTGTAGATGCTGCTGTTTTGTCTTGCCATAATCCCAGTCTTTGCCAAAAGGATTGTGTTCAACCTTTGCTGTTCAGTGCAGAGTGCTTCTGCTGCAGCACAGAGGCTACTGGGGTTCCCAGTTTGGGTATGGAAGCTACCAAAGGGCTGCATCCAGGAGCGGCATCCACAGCCAGTGCTGCTACCAAGGGAGCTTGTATCTCTGATGAGACTGGATGGAGGAAAGCAAAAAAGGCTCCTTTGCTTGATTGTGTTCACTGCTTTTTCACTGCAAAATGGAAAACATAGTCAACACTTACCTGGCCTTTCAGTTCCACTTGAGGCAGTCACTTCTGGTCTCCCTGCAGGCTGTTGCTGAGCTGTTTGGTGCTGAAGTGTCCCACACTGCCATTCAGTGTAGCTTGGAGAGCTGGTCTCTGGCCACAAGCATTTGTTTAAAAGCCTGGCCATAAATACTTGTAATTCTCCCTCTCTAGGGCAGAGAGCCACTTTTTTTTTCTGTAGGATTTCATATTTAATACACCTTAAAGGCTAACAAGTATGTCAGCACCTTAATGCTGCAATATGTTCTAGGACCAAAAGTGATACATAGATACCATGAATTGCTTGGACTACACCCCAGTCCGCCATCCTCCACCTTTTCCCTTTGTGTTTTAGTGAATTCATTCCCAGGATCTTAAAGATGAAGGATTCCTCTTCTCTGTGGTATTGCAAGAGGCACAAGAAAGTCTTTGAAATATGTTGCATATTTAATGCTTAGGAGGAATGCTTAATTTGGTCTCCCTAAGATATCCTTCATCAGATAAACGATGAAGGGCTGCAGCATGAAGAGACACAACTGCTTGACCAAGAGTTTGAGAAAGCTAAAAAAACACACAAACCACTAAATCTTCAGAACAGCAAAACAGACAAATTTGAGCAAAAAAGTCAAGAAACCAAACAAGAGGGTCCCGTTCAGTGACATATGAATTTGCCAAAACTGCAATAAATAGACAAGCGGAGCTGAAGTGTGAAGTGTGGAGGTGTACTCCCGCTTGTAATTATAGAGAAACAAACACACTTTGTCATCCTTGTGGGAGAAAGCATCCTTATGAAATGCCTAGCATCCACCCTGTAGCTGAGATTAATACACTGGATATTTACATGTTAATGCAACGCATCTTTGCTCAGACCATCACAATGCCATTAAAAATAAGTAAATGCATTCAAAGGATTATTCAAAGGAAAATTACTAGGAGTGGATAAAAAGAAGCCCCAAAAAAAGATACCCAGGAAAAATGGAGAATGTGAGAGGCAATGGGCGCAGCCTGCTTTAAGGGAAACTTGCACTAGAGATAAGAAAATAATTCTTGTCCAAGGGGTATGGGCCCAGGGAAGGACCATTCCTTACAGATGTTTTTCAAGCCCAGTTTATAAGCTAGTTTAGACACTGCAGCATGATGCACCCTGTGTTTGCAGTAGCACGATATGGTTGCCTCACATTTGTTGTGTACCCACCTCTGTCCATATTATTTCAGAGCTGTTATCAAGCAGTTTGTTCCCTAATCTGTATTACTGAAACTGGCTGTTCTTACGTAGGCACAGAAACTTGCACGTGTCCTTCCTAAATTGCAGCCTATTATTTTGCAGACTGTTTCTCCCAATTTGTCAGGGTTGTTTTGAATTCTAATCCCGGCTTTTAAGTTGATCCACCTGCAGATTTAATAAGAAATGTCTTTATGCCATCATCATAGTCAGGTATGAAAACGCTGAATAATGGTAGGTCTAGGCGAGATTTCCACTTGATATATTTTCCTGTTTTGAGCTAAACTATCTCCCAAGTAGATTTTCCAGCTGGTTTTGCACTTGATTTAGAGAAGCTTAACTTAGATGACTTTCTCTACCTCATTTATAGGAATGTCATACAAGATGGTGTCAGAAGCTTTATGAAAATCCCTCTATATGGCATCTTCCCTGTGATGTTGAGAGGATTCTTGAAGACAACTGCTGAATGCGCTGGATCTGCAGGTACAGGAGTCCTCCACAATCAAGCCCAGCTAATCTAAAAAATAATTCATCTAAGGACTTTCTAATCTGCTACCTCCTTCTGTCATATCACTGAAGATTTCACACTTCTGTCACTGGAGCTTGCAGGAGTAGCTCCCTTTTTAGTAAAGACAAAAAAGCAAAGAGAGTCTTGTGCTTGTGACTGTCACCTCCTGACACCATTTCTCTATGGTCCTGGGGCACTGGACCACCTCTCACCTTCACCCTCCACTTACTGTCAGCGACTGACAGAGCAGTTGTTGGTGCCTCTCGAGTCCCCTGAGGCTGTATCTCTTTTGGAGCCTAGACCCTCAGACTTTGTCCCTGGTTCCTTGTGCTTTTCTTAACCATCCATCCCAAGTAACCTGAAGTATTTTTTCTCTTCTTTTCAATTCTGCCCTATGTTTGAAGTCAATGCAAAGTTCGCGGTTTTGAAAAGTTGGTCTTTTAATAAATTTCTACGGCTTCTTCTTCATCAGAATAGCTTTCATTTGTTCCTGTTATTTCTCTAAGTAACCACAAGTTCTTTTTAGCATCTGCATAGATTTGCCTTCCCTGGGCTCATCCTTACTGATTTTACCAGTTTATGAAGCAGCTGTTTTTGTCTTGTTATCCTTTCCTTTTGGCCGGAAGCAAATCTAGACAGCTTTAGAATTTTTGTTTGTCTGTTTTACCTTTTGGGTAAGAAATGTTCTACCAATGCAGTCATAAAATTTGCCAAGCAATCAATGATTTGCAGGATCCCTGTCAAGCAATTCTGAGTAGCTAAAATCCCTCGCTACCACCACATACCATCTTTTAGATGATACTGCAAACCACTCATTAAAATGGCTGTTCTGTTTTCTCTTCCTAGCTGTGTGCCTCTGCTCTAGCAGCACCCATTTTTCCTTCTTTAATTCTTATTCAGAGACTATTATTTTCTCCTGCAGTTTTATACTCAGTGAATGTACCTATGCTCTTGATATCCTCCTTTTTCTCCTTGTTCGCCCTTCCTGAACAAGCTATACAGTTGGATATTAATATTCCAGACATAAGTTATCCCAACAAACCCCTGTTATGCCAATTAAATCAGAATTTTGCTTTGTATGAGGAATTTGAGCTCCTCCTGTTTGTTCTGTTTCTAGTGTTTGTGTATACAGATTTCTAAGACATTAAACACGTTGTCCACTATTGTCCTTGTCCTCTTACGAACTATAAGCGGTTCAAAAGCCATCCTGAAATCAGTATGGTTTCTTGCTTGTCAAAAGGTTGTTTCAGAACATTACTTCTCTGGTAGTTAGAATCCTATTAATTTTCAGCCTATGTTCATGGCAAATTTATATTTATTTATTCTTGTGCCATTTTGTGCTTTGGATTAAATAGGTCTTCTCTCTCCATGGTGTTTACTTCCCTGTCATATTTATAGCAAGCATTTCTGTGTCTCCTTAGCCTTAGCGTTGTTGCATTGAACAAATGGAGTTCTTTCATTTCTAACTGATGGACTCCTGTTTTTGAGCAGAAATCCTTAGGATCAGCACTTAAGCATTCAGCTGGTATTTTCTTTGTTCAATTACATTTCCTGTACTCAGCTTTGGTGAGGCCGCACCTCGAGTACTGTGTTCAGTTTTGGGCCCCTCACTACAAGAAAGACATCGACGCCCTGGAACGTGTCCAGAGAAGGGCAACGAAACTGGTGAGGGGTATGGAACACAAGCCTTATGAGGAGCGGCTGAGGGAGCTGGGATTGTTTAGTCTGGAGAAGAGGAGGCTCAGGGGAGATCTCATTGCACTCTACAACTTCCTGAAGGGAGGTTGTGATGAGGAGGGGGTCGGCCTCTTCTTCCACATAACTAATGATAGGACTCGAGGTAACGGCCGAAAGTTGTGCACGGGGAGATTTAGATTAGATATCAGGAAAAACTTTTTCTCTCAGAGAGTGGTCAGGCACTGGAACGGCCTGACCAGGGAGGTGGTGGAGTCACCGACCCTTGCGGTTTTTAAGAGGCGCCTGGACAAGGTGCTACAAGATATCGTTTAGTAGCTTAGCGGGTAGTATTGGTGATAGGATGACGGTTGGACTAGATGATCTTGAAGGTCCTTTCCAGCCTTGTGATTCTGTGATTCTGTGATTCTGGGACATTGGAGTGATGTTACTCTAGACCTCAACATCAAGCAGCCCTTCTTGTGCAATAACCCTACTCCCTTTTGTATTGATGATGCTTCAGCTTTAGGCCAGCTACGAATTTTTGTGGTAACTCCTGCTGGAATTGCTCAATGAAATGCTGACTCCTAGGTGGCTGCTTGTTACGTGGTCCATTGGCTGCCGATAGAAATCAGCACCAGCTTCTGGATGCCTCGTAGCAGGGAGTCGTTGGTTTGCCATCGGCAGGGGAGCTCCAGGGAGATGGGATTGTGCTTGGTGCTCTCTGTGCAAAAATCCAGTTTGCCATGGAGAGGAGCACTGCTGGAGAGGTGTGCAAGCAGCATCCTGCACTGGGTGCGGGCTGGGGTTGTGGGCAGCGTGCTCGTCTGCAGCTCCCTGGAGCAGGACCTCGGGTAGGGTTGGTCTGTTCCTGAGACAGCAGCTTGAGGTGGCAAAACCAAAGTGGTAATTCCAGGAAAAGATGCTTTTAAAGAAGGCAGTTTTAGCTCAAACTGTAAAACTCAGCAGATGCTGAAGATGAGAAGTCTGGCTTGTCCAAACACAAGTGTTTACTGCTGCCATCCCAGGACTGCTCTAACAACCAGGAGGAGTGTTAGAAATTAACAGGCTGAAACTGTCAGAAACGAGGCAAAATGGATTTGTGCAGCGATGAAAGCCAGGCTGCATTCCTGTCCCTGGCGGGACACACCTCTGACAGTGCAGCCGGGCCCTGCTGGTGTGACAGGCATGTCAGGCTGGAGCTGTACCACTGTGTCCTCCCTGTCCTCCACCGTGCAGCCCGCAGTCCCTGCCTGATCCTTGGATGGGGCTGGTCCAGGCTGGCCCCATGCTCTGTGCCCATCACCGCAGGTGGCTCCTGGGATGGGGGACGCGCGGGCTGGTGTCCCGTCCTCCAGCAACAGGGCTCGAGTACCCAAGGCACCTCGAGTGGCACTGGGTGCCCGTGCTTAGGTGCTGCAGCCAGCCCAGAAGCTCAGACACAAGACCGGTAGGTGAATTCAGCTTCGGGTTAAGCCGCGTGTGTGTAGGTGTGCACGGATAGGCATCTCCGTGGGTGCTGAATGTGATGTCTTGACTTCTTTTACAGTCATTGGAGACTGAAAAGTGTTTCGGCGTGCTCTGGGCACCTGTTATTTGACAGGTGAATTGCTCTGGTTCAAATAAATGTGAAGGCAGAGCTGGCCAGAGCTTTGTGGTGATCTGTCTTGATCTACTCTTACAGCCATCTTTCCAAAGAAACCAAGAGGCTTTTAAACTCAAACAAGCCAGGTTTTGTTGTAATACGAACTAAAATGCTGAGCAGAGATATCTTAAACAGACAGATCAGATCAAATAGAAATAAAAGGGTTTATTTAACTTTCCCCAGGTTTGTCTTTAGTCATCTAAAAGATGCAGCAAACTCTGCAGGGTCTCTTTGGGTGCAGGGTCACTTCTCCCTCTCCCATAGCCCAGTAGTGTCTGCTCCCTGCTCCCTTCAGCGTGCTCTCATGGTGCAAATGTCCCAGCACCTCCTGCCATCTCTGCTCAGCCAGCTCCGGATCCCCTGCATCAGGGTGGACAGAACCTCGGTGAAGATTTGTCTGTGAGGATAGTGGGGAAGGATGCTTTGTCCCTGCAGTGTACTTGTAATTGGTGACACACTGCTGCAAAACGTTGCTGGTTCTCAAAGGGGGAGGCCAGAGAAGGTTCCAGAAGAAAGATCTAGACTTCTTCCAGCTACTAGTGCATGGAGGGGAAGGGAAAGGTCCTTCACAGGCTTTCAGTGAGGTCCAGTGGCTCTTCCCCAGCTTGTTGTGCGTGCTTGGTGTCTGCTTCCCCCAGGCAATCCAGCCAGATGCAGCTTTCCCAGATCCATCCTTCAGAAAGGGCAGGGAAGGTGTGGGAAACTGCAGGCTGCTCAGCTTCACCTCCTGGAAGATGTTTTCAGGCACATAAAGGACAAGAAATGCCTGGGAACAGCCAGCAGGGATTTACCAAGTGTGCCTGTCCAACCCAATTGCCTCCTATGATGTGATGGCCGGCTTTGTGGAAAAAGGGAGAGCAGTGGATATTGTTGGTATTGATTTTAGCAAGGCCTCTGATGTCACGAAGCATTCTTGTAGCCATACCGGGTAGGTATGGACAGGCTGAATGTATGATGAGATGGGTGGAAATTTATCTGGACTGATGTGTTCAAGGAGCACTAGTCAACGCTGCTCCCGCTCTTGTTCCCAGCCTGGGTACCTGTAAGCCACCTGGTGATGCTGGCATTCCCTCTGTCCGAGAAAGGACTTCTTGCTCTTCAGATGAGGGCTGCCTTTGCCGACCAGCTCTGACTCATCAGCATCCTGCCAGCCTGCTGGGAACACCTACAGGAGGCTACAGCCCTGCCTCAGGTACCTCTTCTGTGGCTGTTCTCAGAGCTGGTGGCCCTTCATGAAGGACACTCGGGCATCCCAGCCCCAGGCCAAGCTCAGCTCCTCCTGGCAGTGAGCTCCAGCCCTTTCTTTCCTCTGTGCTCTTTGCCCTCTCCACTTGGACGTTGCTGCGCTGCATCTGCCCATAGTCTGTGGTGTTTCTCTCAAGGACATGCAGACCAACTCACGCATGGATGCAGCTCCCCAGAAGACCTCACCCTGGATGGAGCAACCTGTGGTGTACTTGAGCTCTGGTGCTGCCATCCGGATAGTCCAGGAGCACCCCTGGCCGTCTTCTCAGCCTGGCTTCTCCCTGGTGCCTCTGCCAGACAGCAGGAAGCGGATGGCTGGATGGAGGGAAGACCTAGAGGAAGAGGTGCTCCAGGAGCATGCAGAAGATCTGTGGACTGCGGTAACTGGCGGTGACCGAGGTGTTGCTGTGAATGCATCTGTGCCGTGCCAAGCTGTCTGTGCAAATCAGGTCCCCTCATGTTGGGAGGGAGAAGCCCTGCGGTGTTTGGCGGACGGCGAGCCAGCAGTGAAGAGGCTGCACAGTTTTCTGCCGTGTGAAGAGTTATGTAAGCTCTGAATAATAACAGAGCTGTTAAATATGACTTCTCAGGGTTGAATGCAACAACAACAACAACAAAAAAATAACAAAGCGATCATCCTGGCAGGCACAGCAGGAGCTGGGAGGGAAGCAAAGAGCTGTGAAGGAAGGATCTTGGTGACCAGAGCTCTGTCTTCCCAGCAGTGATGAGGAGCAAAGGTTTGCTGGGGATCCGTGAGCTGCTACTTTCCCCAAAGACCAGAGCTGATATCAGGCCCCTGGTTTGTCTCCGCTCTGCTGTGCTTTGCCACCAACATGCTGTTGGAAAGGGAAACTCAGGACTGGCCCCATCCTGCTTTCAGTGCGTGCAAAGGGGCGGAAGGCAAATGATGCTCTGCAAGGCACCAAAGCTGTTGTGAGCGTGCAAAAGAGGCAGGGGGAGAGGAAACTGCTGCCAAGGGGACTTTTCCTCCTCTAGAGAACACAGTGAGCAGTTTTCCCTCAAATGTATAATATATAAAAGCACAGCTCCTCCCTGAGGAGAGCCTGCTAAAGACCTCCATGGGAAGGTAACTCTTGCCCAACAGCGTGGAGAACGTATCCTTCCCTTCCAGCTTGCGGAGCTGCCGTTCCTTGGTCCACCAGGAGCATCCCCTGCCTGTGGAGGGCGTCCGCCTTTGCCTCCCCGGCCAGGCTGGGCTGCAGGAGGCTCCGCTGAGGGTCCGCTGGACACACAGCCCAACGCTTGGGGGGAAAAGTCCATTGTCTCCTTGCAGATACAGCCAAATGCCTGCTTTAGTGAGTTAACCAGTGCCGAGGGATTGCCACTGCGTGGTCCACAGCTACTCTAATAGCAGCATCTCTAGATGGGTTCGGTTCGGGCCAAATCGTGCTCTCCCAAACTGTTCCTGGATGAGCACAGGGAGGTTTGCTGGGCAGGGACTGCTCAGAAGCACTTTGTGTGTTGGGCTCACTTGTGGAGGTTGAAGGGAGTTTGATCGCCTGGATATGGGCTGGGTGATGCCAGCCAACATTAGTGCTGCAGAACAGTCCTGGACACATTTAATTTACTAGTACAAAGAGACATCCTGGCTGGACGAGCTGTAGCTGGCGAAGGGCTGAGTGCCAGCTGTGGGAACGGTGCCTGCTGCATGGAGCAAGGTGTGTTCAGAGCTGGAGGACCCCTGGGAGGACAGCACATGCTCCTTAGACACAGGTGGAGGCGGGCAGCTGGCAGTCACAGAGATTTGGGGGATGCACAAAGGGGAAGGCTCTTGTCAAGCGTATGGCTCCAAACACTTGTGTCCGTTGAGGACACACGTCCAGTGTCCTTGCCTGTGCCTGATGGGAGCACGCGCCATCACACTGAGCTCGGTGCCGGTCCGAGCACTCCACGTCGATGCTGCTTGGAGAGCACTGTCATCTCTGAGCTGAGCGGGGACAAGCAGGGGACCGGCTCGGTCCAGAGACAGCCTGCGAGCCAAGCACTGCGGGCTCGAGGGCAGCAGTTCTGGTGCTTGGCTGTTTCTCTGCAATGGGCTGAAGCCATGTGTGCTCCTCCCCGTTTCTGGGAAGAGGATGGTGCCTTTGCAGCTGTTTGTTCTTGGGAACTGACAGTCCCAGGAAAGCTGCCAAATCTCCGGCTGATGGATGAGCCCCTCTCAGAGCTTGAAAACCTTTCAGACAAGCAGAGCGGAGCTCTTTAGGGAGCTGCGAGTGGGGATAATTCAGAGTGAGGGGGCAGAACTGAGAATGGGAGCATTATAAAGGGTGGCAACAAAAATGTCTCTCCACGTGCGTGGAAGTCCCCAAAACTCTACTGGGAAGAGAGACCATGAAACTGGAATTGCTGGCCTGAGACAGAGAGAGTATGAGAGGCGTTAAGACACAGTGATGATGTGAGCTCCTGATATGATAGGGAAACAGTGCGTCTTAAGAACAGGGGATTTTCAGTGACGCTAAAATGAGCAAATTTGGAATGAAGAGAATTAAATGATTTATGTTACAGCTGCGGATCTGGGAAACTGCTGGCCACAGTGTGCCATTAAACTAAGGTGTCTTGGGAATTAGACGTCTTCTCTAGCACTGTTGATGGGTCAGCAGCTCCAGCACACCCTTCTCAGCTGAATGTTGCCCTAAAGGGAAGCCAAATTACTCCAAGGTCTATGTGGATTGACTTTTCTTGGATACCACGCTTATACAGAGAGCAGTAGAAAAGAAATGGCAAGATCAGATTGCAAAGGCTGCTGGCCAAGATTACCAAACACAGGTGGCTGACCTCTGCTTCGTGCTGCTCGGAAGTGGGTCTCTTGTGGCCCTCAGAGATGTTTTGTGACCATCTCTAGCCAGCAGCAAAGAAAGCAGCTCTTGGTGACCTGCTGGCCTCTCAATCAGGCTGATGCTCAGCCTGATTCAGAGCAAGACCAACGTGCCAACACCCAGTTCCTGATGATCCTGTGCCTTTCAGTGACTGCCTACAGCTCATCCATCTCCCTTGTTTACACCTAAGTGAGGCCAGGGTCTCTGCTGACGGAAGCAGCTTTCAAAGCTTTTCCAAGGCATCTTTCACTCTAAATACCAAAACTGGTTGTTTCTTCGGTCAGCTCCATTAGCTCGGTTGTACTCAGAGGATGTCAGCAGCATGTAAATTGGCTTGTCCTTCCCTGGTGACAGATGTGGGCTTTTGCCTGCTCCCTCCTCTTCTGGTCTTGTTGGAAGCTCAGGGAAGGCCACTTCTCACCATTTCTTGCATCTTTCCGTAGGCTGTTCACCCTGGAACCTGTTGGTGGCACCAAGAGAGACAGCCTCCACCCATGGCTGGGAGGGACACGTGAAGTCAAGCAGAGATGAAGACACCCAAAGGAGAACCTTTTTTTTCTGTTGTTTGGGTATCTCCACAGCACCCTGCACACCCTGGCTGGAGGTACTCAAGCACTGATGAGCTCCTTCCCAAGAACCATTTCCAGCTCCTGGCAGTGGACCACAGATAACATCCTTTTGCATCCGGGAATTGTTCCTGGCTGTCAGTCATCCCACGTGCAGGGAAGTATCACCGTCCAGCGCCGCTAAATCGAGTGGTGCTTATCCAGGGATGGGAAGCACAGGCTGCACAAGCTGTTAAAAAGTGTGTTGAGGTGTCCAGTGCAAGGCACAGGGGCTCGTCCAAGGCTGCTGGGCTGCAAGCTCCTGCAGACAAAGGAGACGCATGTCATTTTTGAAGCTCCAGGCACCAATGTGAAAGATTTTGGCTTTGGCAAGATGTATCCTGCTGCCAGGCAGTGGAAATGGGCAAGCCACAATGTGACTGTGTAGGGGATAAGGGACCCCAGCAGAGCCCAAACCTCTTGGTGCAGGTCAGTGCTTTTGGGCCAAGGAAAGGGGTCTCCAAGTCTTGCTTCTCCACAGGGAGGGGAGCAGCCTGCTGCAGCAGCCTGCAGATGTTTGGCCCAGGTTAGATCTGCCCATGCTCAGCCAGCCGTCACAAACTGCTTAGATGGGCTGATGTTCCCTTGCTTGCTCTGCTAAGCAGCATCTGGATCAGCTCTGGAAAATTAAAGTCTTAAGTTCTGGTGGCAAGTCTTGGCTGAACGTACTTGTTTCCAGTATCCCGCAAGGATTCTTGAGTCAGGCGATGTTCCTGCAGGGAGATGGGGGCGATTCCCTCCAGGATCACACAGAGGAGACCTGTGGGTCTGCTCGGAGCCCCTGCAGAGCCAGCTGAGTCACTCAGGTGGCCGTGGCCAGGCTGATGTCTGCTCGCTGTGCTCCCGGGGAGCAGCAGCCGGGGAACAGCAGGGGAGGGGGCAGAGCAAACTGTTGCTCAGTGCGTGTACAGGGGCCAGAAGTGAGAGCAGGCAGGCGGAGGGTGGCTGGAACAGGCGGACGGAAGCCGGAGCGTGGCGCCGGGTGGAGGGTGGGCTGGCACGGACCCAGGGCTCAGGGAGCCTCTGTGCTGGGGCTTCACATGTGCTCGATGCATCTCCAGGGAGCAAATTACACCTGCTTGCCTGAGCCGTGTTGCGTGTGGCCTGGGTGTTCTTGAGGACTGTAATTGCGCTAATAAAATGGTCAGAAAGAGCCAGAGGCGAGATGTATCTGTCCTCTGTCATTTGTGCCCTGGTGGCTTCCGAGCCAGTGCCCGCGGGCAGGACAGGTGGGAGGGCTGTGCAGCCGAGCTGGCTGGGGAGCAGGGAAGGGACGCTGCTAACGGCACCGAGAGGTCTCTGGGTTGGGGACATATGGCCCACGTGGGATCGGGGCCATGTCCCTTCCAGAGAGGAGTCTGAGTCACACGAGAGGCCAGCTCTGCTGCCAGTCTGGTAGGCAAACACGTGTACGTGTACTGCAGCCCAGCAGAGCGAGCGCAGCGCCGTGGGCACAGCCAGGCTCCTGCAACGCTGCCTGGCCAGGGCTGGCACATGTGGGCTGGGACTGGGTGGCAGTTCCTGGGGCTGCCCCTGCTCCTGGGCAGCTCCTCTCGGCTTCCAAGCAATCCCGAAACCCCTCTGAGCACGCCTGCCTCCCCGAGCTGTGCTAAGGCTGGGGCATCGCTCTCCTTCGGGCAACACCTCGGGACAGGATGAAGGCATGAGGGGAGCCTGCTCTTCCCTGACTTGTAGCTGGGGGATGGATCCAGCTCATGCGTGTGGACACCAAGGCATAGATGTGCACAGCAAAGGGTCTGCAGGAGACCTGAGCTCCCCTTGCACACACGGGCTGGAGAGCGAACCACTCCTGCTGTCCTCACAGGAGACCGCTGATCTGTAGGCACCTTTCTGTAGACATCTGAAAGATGTCCACAACCTGGGGCTGAGCAGATGAAGCAGACATGGGAGCAGACGTGGTTTTTGGCTGGGGTGGCAGCAAGGAGTCAGCTGCTGGTCCCAGCAGATGCTACCTGCTTGTCCCACCCTGACAGCACAGCTGCAGGGCTTGTCCTGAATGGTGGCCGTAAGATGCACTGTGGCCAGATAGTTTTCCTTGCTCGGGACAGCACAACAGCTTACAGGGATCACTGCCTGCTGATTGTCGGTCAGGTGAGGACTTTTGTCCTCTCTGGGCACAAAGTATAACCACCAGCCTGCTGTAGGCATGGACCTGGCGTCGGAGGCTCTTGGGTCACCACAGGGCAGCTGGCTTTTTAGCTGGAGAAGGTGCACTGGGTCAAAAACTGACAAGCAAAATGGCTCTCCAGACCGCTAAAATAGATGGAAGTGGTGGTGAAAGCAGACCTGGTCTGACATCTAGCCAGAGATCCGCATGCAAGTTCCTCCTTGCTCGGCTGTTGCTGTGTGTGGGATCGAGCGGGGACACAAAGCTTGCTCCTGCTCCCTGGCAGTGCTCTAAAATCGCTCAGACCCCATGCCTAGTGGGCCATGGACCACGGCTTGGGTACCTCTGCCCTGGTGTTTCCAGTCCTTGTTTACTTGCTTTCCTATTTAACGAATAGTTCTGCAGCTAATTACTGATGGCACTATTTATAGCAGCCTAGCCCTCCCTAATAGGTCTGCTTGCTGCTCCCTGCCTGCACACTGCTTTGATTAAGAAAGCCAGGGAGGCTGTAAAGCTGGAAGATGCAGTGCGCAATAGGAAATCTGGAGGAAGGGGGCAAATCCTTTTCCCCAGTCCCAGGCATGAGCCCCCGTGTCCTGCTGCCCTCTGCTTCATTACAGCCTCTCTGGCAGCCTCACCCAAGCCTGCAACGGGAGGAGGAGTGGTGCTTGGAGACCGGAGCATGCCTCGCCGTGGGACTGAACCCCTGCAGAAAGGATCCGCTCGGGGCTCCAGCATGGCCAGGAGAAGAGCCTGGACTGTTGTCAGCAGCAACACCAAGAGCTCCAGGGATGCACGTGTGTGCGTAGTGAGGAGACCTGAGTGGGATGGAGGGGAGCGTGGGTGGGATGGAGAAGGCGTGAGCCATGCGAGCCAGCGGCACGCCTCGGGACGTGCAGCACGAGCGGCATTGCTGCAGACCTGGGCGATCCCATCCCTGAGGGAGCTCTGGAGCAGCACAGACTGAGGCTGAGGATGAGGGTGAGTTACTTCTGCAGTCACCTTGCATGGCTCTGGTGGTTAAAGTGGCCGCATTTCCTTGCATTGCCTCTGCTCGGCCAGAGGCTGGCTCCCATCCCTCGTGCATCCCATTCGCTTGCAAACAGGAACCCAGATCTGCATCGTGGCTGTGCTCCAGCGTGTCTTTGGAGAGAGGGGAGCTTGGGTTTCCAAAGTTTTCTTGGTTTTGTAAACAACCCGAAGGAAACAGTTGACTTAGTGTGGGGGTTAGGTGAGGACACTGTGGATGCTAGTAGCCTGCGTGGAGTCAAATAGCAGCTGGACAAATTAATGGATGAAAAATGCATCAAGGGCCATTAAACCTGAAGATACTATCTTGGGCTTGGGAAATCCCTGAGCCACAGGTCAGTGGGGGCTGGGAAAGAATGCCAGGGATGCTTACCCTGTTCTTCCCCCCTTCCTTTGCTGTCTGCTGTTGAAAACAGTGATAGATTGACCAGAGATGGCTGTTTTTAAGTTCTTCGGGTTGGTTATTAACCGCAACAAGCCACCATTGCTTCAAAACCACAGTTTTGTCTCTGCAGGAGCCTCTGTTGTGCTTGGATCACGTCTGACCTGTTTCTTCCACCGTTGCTGTTAAACCTCTCATCACCTCTCAGATTAAAACCAAGAATGAGCGTGAGCATCAGGGAGAAGAGCACGTTACCCAGGCCTGTCTGGGCATGCAGATCTGCATTTCCAAACGGCCTCCCACAAGGGGTGCCCATTTCACCAGGCTGGGGTGGGTTTCCAGAGAGTTCGTCTCCATTCCCATGGTTGCTGCAGGCCGATCCCCTGTGCACAACACTTGCACGCTAACGCCTTGCTTTGGTGGGTGTGGGCAACCAAAATTACCAGCCCCGTTTGAAAACAGGAAAGGTATTAATGGAAGGGTGAGTCAAGTGATGTACTTTAAGATATTCTAGCGTGTTATTCTTTGCCATGCTTGAAGAACTGGAATGGCAGATTTGTTTCATCCCTGAAGAAGAGGCTTGTTTCTGAAGTTATTCCTGCAAATTAGGAGCATATGATGCTCTATCAGTAATGATAATTAAGTGTTCTTATATCGAATTGCAAACTTAGCTGTTCCATGGAACTATTTGTAGAAGAAGGAATTACAGAGCAGTTCGTGGGTCTGGCTCATTAGTGGCAGAAGATTAAATAGTGAATGTACTTGGAGCATTTGGTACTGTTTCCTGAAAGACACATTGTTAGCGTAATCTGGCTGGGCTCAGAAATGCCACCGGGCCTGGTTGAGGTCTGGCTGCGGCTGCGAAGCCTCGTGTGATGAGCAGGAGCAGCGCGGGGACAAAGCTCGCTGCAGATCGGGAGGTGCGCGACGGCGTCGGGAGGCGATGTCCCTGTGTGGGAGTTGAGTCCTAGAAATACTCCTCACCCAGACAGCTCGCTGCTGCCTCCGGTAGCTGCAGGTTAACCAGGTTTGCTCAGGTCACAGTTTCCAGCTTGCCCTGAGTGCACAGAGACTTTCTGAGTGATGCTGCCACGAGTCGAGAAGATTTCTGCTGAAAGAGAAGTGCTGCTGGTCTGGGGGCAGCCAGGGCTGACCATACAACTGTCCAAACGATGACAACAAATGTCTCTTCACCCTCAAACTGGCAGAGCTTTTGAAACTTGACCCTGGGTTTCATTCTCAGATTGCTGAAGCAGACCCCTGGGAAAATGTGCTGCTCTTCACGCCGCTCAGCACAGGCTCTGCACCGATCGAGTGCCGGCAAGACAGCGGCTGGATCATCCAGGAGCCCTGCCGGTGCAGCCTGCCTGTCTCCAGTTGTCCTGCATTCTTCTGTTTCTTCCTTGTTCCATATCCCCATGCCAAATTTTCAAAAGCTCTGCAAAGATGAGGTGTTGCTTGCAGGCTGCCCTTTTCCCCTTCTTTTACCTCCAGGCCCTGGGCATCCCCCATGGTCAGGGTCTGGATGGCACCAAACCATGCAACCTCTTTGGGGTTGGGCTGGCCATGCTGTGCAGCAGCTGGATCCAATTGCAGGGAAAACTGCTCAATGGGTTGAAAGAGCTGCAAGAAGCCATTTTGGTAGGTAGCTCCCCCCATGCACCTGTTGGAGCTGCATTTAAGCTCAAGCCCTTGCTCAAGGGGGGCTGGAAGTGAGCAGAAAAGTGGTGGGGCGGGCAGCAGGGTTGGAGTGAGTGCGGCAGGATGAGTGGGATGCATTTCGCCCAGGATGCTTCCCTTGGCGAAGAGGAATGCTGCACCAAGTAGCTGGGAGCTCACAGCGTCCCTTCCCCTGGCTGCCGCCCAGTCCTTGCTCCTCCATCATCTCTGATTCCCCTGCCTGGCTGCAGGCAATCTGCAGTATTTCTGCTGGATGTGTGCAGGGCCGGTGGCTGGGCTTGTGCCAGCAGCCTCACCCTGCTCAGACCAGACAGCGTCAAGGCTCTGCGCTGTCATTTCAGCTGGGGCCTGGTGAGGATGCGACTCAGTTGGCATCAGAGCTGCGGCGGTGTCGGGCAAAGCCGGAGGGATGAGGGTGACCGCAGCTCTGCCGGCTCGAGGTGTGGTGCTGGGGTGGGATGGGTTCCCAGAAGCCCCCAGAAAGCGCTGCAATTTGTCCCGCAGTGGTAAAGCATGGCATCTTTTCTTCGTGCCCAGGGACAGGTGGAGGATAACCCCCTGCTTCGTGCAGCTCCTCTTGGCCCAGCGTCTTGCAGCTCTTTGCAGCGCTCGTGGTGCAGCAGCAGGAAGGAGCAGCACGTCGCCTGCCTGGCTGACCCAGGGCAGGAGGCACCAGACTCTACCCCTCATCTCCTGGGAGAAAAAGGGATCCAGGGCTCCTGCTGGGGCTGGGACAGAGCCTGCCCTGTGCCCCCCACACCTCAGGCTTTCAGCACGGCTCCGAGTGGTGTTTCTTACTGGTGGAATCTCATTTTGGGGTAAGGAAGGTTGGGATGCCCTCACCCTCCTCCTCCATCCTCCTGTTGAGCTTGTCTTACCCCTGCCATCAGAGTGGTTCCAAAGAATGTTTATCAATATGGTGATAGGTGCTTTATATACATATATAAAAATATATATGTACATATAAACATTTATATATATATATATATTGTACTTGAGGTACAATGCCTCAAGTACTGCTTTGCTTTTGCTGTGCAGGGAACAGCTCAGGGCAGAGCCTTGTCCTGGCTCCAGCCTCCTGCCCACGCTGTCCCAACCAGATTTGCTGGAATCAGCTCTGGGATCACAGAATTAGCTCTGGATTCGAGTCCCAACTTGATTTCGGGACAAGCCTTGAGTTCACCCTGACCTTGCGCACTGCACCAGGCCAGTGTCGGCGGAGGTGCCACCACCTCCGTCCAGCCCTGCTGTCCCCCTGCGTGTGGCAGGAGGGAAGCTGGAGCCTCTGGAGACAGAATGGGAGAGGTGGGGACAGCGGCGGCAAAGCAGCACCACGCAGGATGGAGCCGTGGTGGCACCGAGGTGCGGCAGCCCTGCTGCTGCCCTCTGCCCAGTGCTGGCCGCCTTGGACGGAAGATGAAGCAGGTTTGCATGATGAGCGTAGCCACATTATCAAATCATCCCAGCCTAAAATTAGCCCTTAATGCAGGAAGGGGAAGGGCTTCACAACATGGAGCTGAATCAATAACAGCTTTTCTCCGTCTCACCATACCTCCCTGTGGCTGTCCTCAGCAGCAGGAGTGACACACCGTGCCTGCGCTCCCCTTTGCTTAAGTGATGTTGGTATTTGGCTGCTGATGTTGAAGCTGAGATCAATACTTATCAGGATTTATGGTCTGTCATATGCCAGAAAAAAGAATGCCATTCCTCTGTCCAGAGACAGACAGAACAACTTGATGGTGAAGGAGAGCAGAGAAAATGTGCTGCTGGACACTGCTGGAATGGAGCAGCAGTGAGCGGAGCAATGAGGCTCTTCACGGTTTCTAATGGCCCAGGATATATCTCTGTCCTTCAGCAAAATGCCCAGTCCTGGGTGTTTTGGTGCTTTTTTTCTTTTCCTCAGGAGAGGCCTGAGACTGGGGCTGCGGACCTCAGGGCATTCCTGCGGGGAAGGGGCAGGTGAAAGACCACCGTATTTCCAGGCAAGAGCACACGCAACAGCAGCACCCAATATTAGTAATCGGCAGACACGCAGGGTAAGCACGTCTTAACCTGGGGCCCTGCTCTGCTTTGAAGGATCCCTTCAGGACGCACCTGTGGAGGTTTCAGAAGGGAGCTTTAGCAAGAGGATGCTGGCCTGTGCTTGACACCAGCTGAGCAAAATCTCACTAACCCCCTCGACCAGGTTCGGCTTTACAGACATGAGGCTTGGTGCAGCTCGGCTGCGCCCTGCGCCCACGGGGCGAGGAGCTGCTGCCGCTTCCTTGCAGAGGGAGCTCCGGGTGCTGTTGAAATAATCTCCCTCTTTCACTCTCTTTTGGCCTGGCGTTGCTCGGCGCGCTCCTGAATCCTCATTGAAGATTTACAACCCTCTTTAGAAGTGCTCTCCTTAAGCAACTCCTATTAACTCAAGAGGTAAAGCCCTTCAAGGAGTGTCTGCTTTCTCCTATAAACAGGACAGGAATTATTGCTGTAACCTGAGGAGAAAAGGGTTTTAGTGAGCAGTCCGGCCCCTGCCTGAGACCACCACCAGCATCAGGTCTTCAGGGCAGGGCAGTCACGCCAGAGCCTCATATGAATATGATTCAGTAAGTATCTGAATGGAATATTAAATGGTGCTTAATGAATGGAGGGTGATGTAGGGGAGGAGCCCCTGGTCTGAAATCAGCGGCTCAGCCCCAGAAGACCTCCTCAGCTGAGGAGGAAAGGGGCCAGGAAGTGCAATTCCTCCCCAGGTCTCAGAGTCTGGAGCCAGCAAAGGAACCAGAGTCTGGAGGAGTGCCAGGCCGGCTTCACGGTGCCCTCGCCTGCCCTGCAGCCATCATCAACAGCACAGAGATTTGCTGTTTGGAATGAAAGGCAACATGTACAGGAGGGTTTTCTCACCTTTGTTTTCTCCCTGCGCAGGACTGGACTTCAGCCAGGATGCCCTGGAGGCAGACACAAGGCTTCCTGCATCCCTTCTGATAGGCAGCAATTGCACGGGGTGGGAGAGGCAGCTGAGCCGGCAGGTCAGTGCCCACAGGGCTGGGAAGGTGTCTGGGGGTCTTGCTGGCGTGCTTGGGAATGTATCGTGGCTGTCATGTCCGTCCCCATCTGTGTGTGTCCGGCACAAGCAGCTCTAATTTAGCCCCTTCCAATTAATTCCTATACCAGACGTGTGTAAGTGCACGGTCTGTGCTATTTAAAAGGTGGGAAGATGGAAAGTCTCTTTGAATATTTACATTAGAGACGATGAAATTTAATCAGCAATATTAACAAGTGAAGAACCCTGCTGAGATTCCCAGTGAATAAAATGGTTTTGACAGAGAAAACGAATAACCTGACAGTAGCTGAGAGAGAACCTGGAGTAAAATCGCTTCAAAGGCAGTTAGTCCAAAGGGATGTGGCAGAGAGCTTTCCCTTTACAGTTCCTTTAAACTAAAGAGCCCTGGGAACAGCGGTGGCTGTTTTCACCGTCCTGCCTCCCCCGTTGGAAGTGTGCGTGCTGCATGCGCGCTGTGTCCTGGGGGTGCAGAGAACCCCATTCCTGGGGCTGGATGCCAGTGGGTCTTGCGGGATGTCACGCGTGGGCCCCTGCACCCCGTGGGTCGGGGTTTTCAGAGCGGTGCAGTGTGTCACCACTGCTTGCTGCCCCGTTTGCCTGTCTCCGCACACGCTGTGTGCTTCGGGTGTCGGCAGGGGATTGATAAGTGCAATTTTTCATGAGCCATGTAGAGGATGGAGAGCGTGCGTGGCTCGAGTATTGTACAGCTGGGCACTCTATATAGGATTTTTCACTGTGAGTTTAAGAGTCATGTGAGTTTAATAGTCACTGTCATAAAAGCTGGCCAACTTATCCTGGGGGAAAGGAGGAAGAGGAGCAGCGGAAGTCAGAGGACTGCTGCTAAACACCCCTTGCAGCTGGAGGTGTGGAGCCGGGTGTGCTGCCTGCAGACCTAAGCCTGGTATTAGTTTTGAGATGGAGAACTGTGCATGAGTTGGGAGATGTTGCCTTCTGGTATGCATTTGCCATGGCAAGAAAGTAGATAAAGCTGCACTGTGCCCTTGTGTGTGAGTAACAGGGGGACATCGCAAACATCAGAGGGTTGAAGGCGTCCATCACAGCCACGGTTTCAAAGGCAAAGGTACTAACCTGGGGACGTGTGCAGGTGTTGAGGTGTGTGTGTGTTGTCCAGCACTACCAGTGCTGAGGAGAACAACCCAGCACATGCATAAGGTGTGCCCCCAGACCTATGTGGAATTACTTTTCCTAGGTGCTTTCCAAGTCTATCCACACAAAGCCCTCAAGGCTACAAAACAGCTGGTGCAGGTTGACATGCTGGAGGTGCAGACATCTCCAAACTCATACAGGAGCTGCCTCCTGGATGGAAGATGCCCCTGTGTGCAACTACCAGGACAGCTACCAAATAGCTCCTGACATCTCCATTTAGTCAGGGAATTGCATCCGGTGCAAGAGACCAAGCAGAAATCTTCATCTCAGGTCAGTTTTCTGGCAGCATGGAAGCTGAGCCCAGGTGTCCCCTGTACGCAATGACCAGTATGGGGAAGAATTGGAAGAATAGCCCTCCTTCAGTGATGCTCATCCCATCCTCAATATCTCCATAAAATGTTTCTGCCTCAGCAGAAGAGCACGTTTGCCTGAATTTTCACAGCATTAATGCTGCCATGATTATGTTTTTACCCTTGTGCAGGACATGTGCTCGCTCTGTGTGTCAGGAGCTGGATCTCAGAGTATCTGAGCAGCCACAGCATAACCCAGGAATGTGAAATTGGTTTCTTCTCCAAGAAGTGAACCATAAGCTTCACCTTTACCCTGGAGAGGCTCATTAACAAATATGTAAAAGAACAAAAATTGGGCAGAATGCTTGTCTGCATCATAGACTTTTAAATAGCCTTTAACTCAATCTACTACTCAGAGCTGAACATTAAATGGCTACAAATGGAACTGGTGGGAAAACACGACCTCATTAAATCCATGCACCATCCATCTCAGGCTGGATGAAAACAAACCGCATGCAGATAGGACTTCAAGCAAAAAAAAAAAAAAAAAAGGAATAACAGAGAGTTGCAGTCTCAGCCGAACAAAGGTCATCATCTCCAGTACATCAATTACTCCCTGGCCCTACTGGAGCAGCCTGACTCAACCACATGGGATTCTTGAGTCAGCCTGGAAAAAACAAAAATGATGGTATTTTAGAAAGAGCCCCAAACCAACCAAAACAGTAAATTTTTTATTGCAGAGGCAGAGAGATTAAACATATCCTAAATTATACATACATGGGGCTCATTACAAACACATCAGGGAGCTTTGGGCTGGCTATAAAAACATTACAAGGGAAAGCTTTGCAAGTTTGTATGCAGTAAAGAAACCACTGGATAGATAAAAATCCCAGTAAAACTGTTGCTAAAACTACTCAGAGGTAGAACTCTACTCCTTCTCCTACTTGGGACTGAAGGCTGATGTCCAACTTTAGCAGCAGCCAGACTGACTGAACTAAAACCCTGGGGAAACGTTGCCTGCACCAGCCCCTGAGAAGTGTGTCTCCGGGCTCAGAGATGCCAGCATTGAGTAAAAGCTCAGTAGTTCTAACTCCTCCATCCCTCCTGCTGTCTAATTCAGCCAGCAGAGCAAACAGCTCTGTATAGAAAGATGGAAAATCTCTGATATACTAAAATGCAGATGAAGAGGGCACTGGAAGAAGCAGTCTTATGGTGCCACGACACTGAGCTGTCTCAGCTATCTGCCTAGATCGGGCCAGTGGACACTGAGTCACCAACTTGCAGAGCTGAGCTCACCAAATACATGATTAGATTGGATTTAACATGAAGATGTATCTTTCTTACACTCTTTCTATGTAATTTCATGTCTGGGCACTCCTGTAGCAAAAGGTGAATTCCTACAGGTAGCTATTACTTGTTGCATCCCCAGCAATACATGTAAATTGTGCATGGATATAACTGAGGATCAGGAATACAGATGAGACACTCAGACCCTGGGAAGGGCTGAAAGTATCGAAAGCCTGATAAAGGCATTGGTGAGCAAATCCTGAAGAGCAGAGAGCTGTTTCCAGCAGCTGCAGAGGGTATGTCTGCACAAAGAAATAATTACCAGCTTTGGGGCAGAAGGATGGAGTCAGGAGAGCTTCATGGCACGGAACATCGTCCTGCTGAGCCAGCGGAGGATGCTGCAGAGGTTCACCCGTGAGCCTTTGCTGGGTGAAGGTCACAAGTACCTTTGACACTGGCTTGTGTGGTTGGCTGCATTTATTTTGGCATTGCCATGCCAGTAACTAAGCTGAATAAAGTGCATCTCTGTGCTCTTGTGTTGCTGTTACAGAAAGAAGTTTCTTCATGACTCATTCCCATTTTATTCCTCTGACTGCTTGCGAAAAATACAGTGAATACGTGCAGAGAGGTGAAGGCTCTTGCATTTTGCATTGGAGGCGGGATTCATCTCGCTAAGTGTAGACAACTTAAATGTAGATGCCTTAAATTTCCTTCAGAATCCAGGGAGCTCTGCAGAGACGTTCAGTTTGCGGGTGAAGAAACCTATAATCAGTCACCCAGCTGAGGTTGTGCTGGGCGTCTGAACACCCTGATGCAGTCAATGGAGACGTACTCAATGCAGCTGCTGGAAAGTGATTCAGCCCATCAAATGTCTGCTTTAGCCTGACCTGGTTTCCATCCACTGGTCAGGATTCAGGGCCGAGAGTTTCATTAGCCAAGGCATTTAGAGCCATCTGAATCAATCTAGGTATCCAAGACATCCCGGAGATCAGTATGGACAAGACTTCCCGGAGACCTTCTGGACAAACTGCTGGGAGCATTGCTTTGCTGGCTGAATTATGCAGGAGGAGGGATGGGGGAGTTAGAACTACTGAGCTTTCGCTCGATGCTGACACCTCTGAGCCCAGAGAGGGACTTCTCAGGGGTTGGTGCAGAAAATACACAGCCATGCCTGCGTGTGCGCCTATGGCATGTGCAGTGCTCCCTCTCCACACTGCCTCAGGCGCTGACTCAGTTGTGCAAATCCCTAAGTGGAAGGCTCTGCCGTCTACAGCTGATTCCCACCCCTCATCGATATTGCAAAAAGCACTTAGGATGGGATTTGTTCATAGTGATGTTGATGCCTGGGGCTCAGCTGCTCACACTGAGGCTTTTGGTGCTGAGATGCTCTGGAGTGTCCCACCTGGCCTCCTGTGATCTCAGAAGGTGTGCAGCACATCTCCCGTGGTACCCCAGCACTTCCAGCAAAAGCCCAGCTGGGCTGTTACTACACCAGCCTCAGGTGATATTTATGCCTGGCCCAGACACCGTGTGTTCTGCCAAAATCTTGACCAGCAGATCAATAACCACAACTCCTGCCTCATTGACTAGACTCTCATGCTTCGGGGTCCATCAGAAACTCTGCATTTGGAGAACATAGGCTCGAGGTGCTGCAACAGCATCAGCAGCAAGTATGCCCAAAATGAAAAAAAGAAAAAAATATTCCAAAATACATGCTCCAAACTGGTGGAGCATGCTGTACTCTGAGACGTCCGAGCTTGAGGTACTCTGAATGATAAGGGTTGATTCCTCTATTTCAATGACCGTTGCCACCGCAGCACTTTCCCACCCAGAAAATGTTTTTTCTCTCTTCTCGGTGATTTCACTTGCCGCTTGACAGGGGCAGGATTAGTGTGAGCTGCATGTTGCCCTCATCCACGGGACAGTAAACTCTCCCCTTAAACCCCAGTGCTAATGAGTTACTAATTCCTCCTCACATGACTCACTTTTTGGATGCTGCTTCCTTTCTCTTTTCTGAAGCTGCTTTCTAAAGGACTTGGCCGAGTGCAGAAAATCCACCGAACCTGATGTCTGACCCCATTCAGATCAGACACTGGAGCAGACGCGGGGCTGACGTGAGCGGGCATTACCCCGGGCGCGCGCTGGTTGCCATGCCCTCGGAGCGGTGCCTGGCCCTTGGTTTCATCTCATTAGCAATCCAGGTCAGTTGTAAAGTGAATGCTGATTCTGCCGCCCTATAAAACATCCGAGTATCCGCGTGTGTGTGTGCCTGGGAGCGATCCTGCAGCGCAGCGTGTCCCATACTCCGTGCCTTTTTTCTCCAATGTGTTAAACATTGTCTCATTCCCTAATAGCTCGGAGCCTCAGGTCACGGACACCGCTTATCTGCTCCCTCCCTGCTTTCCATCAGGCCCCGCAAGAGCACTGCAAACAGATGCCAAGGTGCAGACAGTTAGCAGGGCATCATACAAGGAGAACTGAGATGCTCAACTCTTTAGGACTCCTTCTTTTGCTGAGATCAAGTGCTTCTTGAAAGGCTGTTGCGTAGCACACAGACACATACACAAGCACAGGCACGGATGCCCCTCCACGAGCTCCTGCTCTCACGGTGCAGCGGCAGGAGGAGAGTGGAGATATTTGCGATGGTTGAGTGGGAACGAGGACAATGCGTGGTCCATGTAGGCTCCAGCTCTCACTGTGAACCTTCTTCCTGCACACCCTGCTTTCTAGCACAACTTGTCACTAATACAGCATAAATTAAGCCCAGGGCTTTAGAAAAGACAATTTTCATGGGGAGCATCCCTGTTTCTGGCCTGGGAGCCCAGCCTGGCTGGCCAAACCATGCTGTTAGGCCTCAAAAATGTATCAGGGGCTGCCTGGGATCACTTTGACTTCATCGCCTTCGGAAGCCTCTGCTGTGAGCGACAACCTGACAGCTCTGTGAAGCAAGCATCTGTCTGGAGGAATTAAGAGAGATTACTTTTCTATTATTATTTATTTCTACCAGGAATAACAGGAATATGAGCACTGGCACAGCCTTGCTCCCACATGGAAACCGTTGGCAATCCTGGCAGAGGCAAGCCAGGCATTGTAATGGGCATTCCTGTTCTGCATTTAAAAAGCATCAGGAAGATGTTTCTCGATAACGGAGATAATGGAATACTTTCTCCTCCTCGATACGGAGGGAGGATGTGAAGTGGCAGTTGCTGAAGATGAACTTCTCCAACCCCCCATCCTGGATAGCTTAAACCCAGCGCTCCTGAGAGGCTCGGCTGGGGACTCCTCCCAGCAATTAATGCTGAATGGTTTTAAGGATGTGTCCCAGTCCATCTGCATTCCTGCACACCTCCAGTCCTCGCCTGCCTCGCGCTCGTCAGCCGTTAGCAGTCTCTCTGGTGTATAGATGTGATTACATTTCTGTAACTAATTTGGCAGTATGTGTTCAAACTCTCAGCCGACTGGAGCGCCGGGAGCACACGGTCCCGCGGTCACGTAGCGGCAGATGGCACCGACGCATGGCCACCGCGGTGATGCGGGGACCCCCGCTCTGGACTCAGCCCCAAGCAGTCTGAGCAGTTTTCCTTCTGGATGGTGGCATGGGGCCAGGCGTCCAGATGAACAGAGGGTGCAAGGCTCAGACACTCGCTGCCGTCAGCCCTCGCCCCGTTTCACAGCGCTGCCAGGGAGAGACACTGATTCCCATCTGCGGATGCAGCAGGAAAACACATTTGCTGGGAAGCCCCCATGAGACGTGTGAGGATGCGGAGGGATCCTTGTGACTCCATCTGGGCTCTTTTTACTGGATCTCTTCCTCAGTGGCCTCTGCCTAGCACTGCCCAAACACCGTGGTAGACCTGGGTCCTCACGGAAACGTTGGGTGCCCACAGGTACCTGTGGAGCCCTTTGGTGTGGGCAGCAGCCTTCCCGGCATGCGGGACGAGCTGGTGGGGCAACCACGTGGTCCTCTGTGGAGCCACCATTTCAGCATCCCCGTTGCTGCTGGTCTCCAAGATGGGGCTCACCTCGTGGCAGGGGCACTGCGGCATTGGTGTGTTGCCTGGTCCAGCAGGTGTGAAGCATTTTTAATTGGAAACGAGTCAGGAGGGAGCCCTATAGGCTGCACCATGCATGGAGCAGGCTAAACCGATCCACGAGCAGAACAGGGAAGGAGCTCGGTGTCAGATTGGGACTGAAACTCTGCATGGTGGCGATGCCCTGATTTTATTTTCACATGCAGATCTAGCTGTGAGGCCTCGGGCATGGCAAAGGCTGCACAACCTCCTCGCCCCCTCCCAGCGAGGGGGCATGGCTGCCTGGGTTAAAGGCCAGCTCTGATGTGACACAGCTGTGTAACCTTGGGGCAGATTGCTGGGAAAGCAGCTAAGCTGCGAGAAAGAGCAGTGAGAGCCTTTACAGGAGCCGCGCTGAGGCTCAGCCACTTCCCTTGGCTCTTGCTGGAGCTGTGCTGCGGGTATACCTGTGTCTGGCCATGCACCTTGCTGGTCTTCATCTCCTGGCTTCTTGGACTGAGCTGGACTGGTCTGGTGATCCCTGGGCTGCTGCAGAGCCTGGAAACATGCCCCAGGTCTGCTCTGGTCTTGTTTGGAGCTGCACTCCTTGTCTGTGAGGACGCTGCCCTGCTGTCCCCCTCGATACGTGGGTGCAGCCTCTGCGGGCAGAATTTTGGGGTAAATCCTCCCCCATGGGTGGGTGCGAGGGCAGCTGACCTGCAAGCAGCGCGTGGGGGGAGACGGGGGCGGAGAGCCCTCACGCTTCCCTCCTGCAGCAGGTTTTTCTGGCCGAGCTCCGCACGAATGTCCCTTAGCAACCGAAGCGGTTCCTGAAGTGTGCTTGTGTTCCTGTTTCTCCTCCAGGAGAGGTTTATTTTGGGGAGAGTGGCTCTTAGAACCAGGTGATTGAGCCGGGTTCTCGTGTCCCCACAGTGGGGCAGGATCTGCGGCATCTCCAGGAGGTGCCCCTGCGAGGTGCTCCCGTGAGGAGCACCATGAAAAGCCCTGGTGCACGTGGGTGAGATGTGCAGGGCTGAACACAACCCAAAGCATGTGGGTGACTTCGTGATGCAGCGGCTGTGTCACGGCCAAGGGACATTTGTGCTCAAACCACCTTGCTCTGGCACCTTGTTAGCGTGTCCCATGCCAACAGCCTCGCAGTAACTTTTCTGTGTGCGGTGGCCTGTTAGGGTTGCTCTTCTACAGGCAACGCTTGGTCATCAGTCAACGATGTCTTTTTTAAAGCCCCCGTGGTTTTGCTGCCTGGGGCAGTAGCTTGTCTGCCTAAACAATGTGAATCCTCTGTTTTACAGGTGATCTTGGAACTTTCTGTGCCTGGGCACTTAGCAAAATCAAATTAAAAAAAAATCCGCCAAGCTATTTGAGATCATTTAAATCCTGTGATCTGAAAAACAGAAAATCCCCCAGCCCAAAAGTGTTTTAGAAAATACAAATGGATTTATCTTATCGTCTTAACCTCTGAGAATATATTCAGCGCAGCACAGAAATGAACAATCACCACGATTCCTTGCGAAGAAATCCCAGGGCTGCTGTAACGTTGTCACCTCTGTGATGCTGTGCGACGTTAACATCTCACTGGCAGCACAAACAACGCTGATGCCGTGGCTTTTGCTGTAGCTGAGGGGAAACAATCCGCAGAAGTCTCCCGGACTGGCTCCTGGCCCCTCCTGCTTTCAAAGCAGCGCTGAGGTCGGGTTGGGGTTGAAGTTCTCTGAAATCCCAGGAGAGATTTTTCAGCTGCTTCAGGGAGGAAAAGGCTTTGGATTAGGCTCGTCTGGTGCATCCGTGGGGAAGCACGAGTGCCTCCGAGCACTGCATTTCTTGTTTGTGCATCTGAGCCTTGCGTTTACCCACTGCTGTTTGTTTGCATGAGTGTAGCTGCTTCCCAAAGGAAGCAGTCTGTGGAAAACCTGGGAAGTGCTGACAACTAATTATTTGTCCTTTACTGATAGATATTCTTATACTGATTCCAAAATTATTGCATTCACTAATTAATTAATGTCCTGTGCTTTGCTGAGCAACCGGCAGAGAGCACGCCGCTGCTGGAGAGCTCCCTTTGGCCCCCTTTTCACCATTTACTTCTCATGGGACTCCCCAGCCACTGAAGCCTGCGGAGGTTCCTTGGTGCTTGGCTGGAGCTGCCCCTCCGAGGTCATCCGCGTTTTCCACCAAGGGGCCGTTTGAGATGAAATACGTGTCTATGGACAGGGATTTCTTCTGCTTGTTTCAGTTCAAGGGGCTGAGGAAGTGCAGCCAAGAGCCTTCAGTCTCCTCACCAGGCGAGGAGACTGTTGCATTTCATATACAGTGTTTTTCTGAATCAAATTGTACACTCATCAGAAAACGGACCTTGCTGTTTGATGTATGTTGAAAAGTGCCACGTACGTTTATTGTGCTGTATAAATAAAATATAATAATGCTGAGACTCAAGGACTCCCATGGAGTCATTCAGAAGAGAGGCAGAGGGCCAGTGAATGAATTTGGACAAGATTCAGAAAAGCGAAAGAGATATAATTTTTTTTTTTTAACAGAAAAATACAAGAATGAGAGGATTACCTGCCACAAAAACAGGTCCTGAGCTGCCAAACCTGGACTAAGCACTACACCAGATCTTGTGGCTGATGAACGGGAAGAGGTATGCACTGGATGGGATTTTTCTGCTTAAAAACCTGTCTCTATCTGTGCGGGTGGCCCAGAGCTGCTTTTGGAGCTGAAGGTGCGGGTTTTATTCTGGGGATCCGGGGCTCCCACTGTCCTCATTCTGTGAGCTGTTCTCAGTTGTGGTTTTGAGGCGTTGAGAGCCCAGCTCAGTGTGAGAGCTGGCTTCTGTGCTGTTAACCTCCTCACTGGTGGCCTGGACAACGGGCTGGAGCGCACCCCCAGCAAGTTTGCAAATGGTGTGAAACTGAGCGGCTGGGGGGAAGAACCCCAGGCACTGGTATGTGCAGGCTCAGTGGGATCTTATGAATGTGCTTAAGCACCTGATGGGAAAGAAATGAACCACTCTTCTCAGTGGTACCCAGTGAGAGGATGAGGCAACAGGCAAAAACCAACATCCAGGCAATTCGCCTTTAAGCATAAGAAAAAAAAACAATGTGTAGCTGACTGAGCCCTGTGACGTGCTGCAGGCTGTGGGGTCCGTATTCGTGGCGATGTACGCAGAATGTGACTGGCCATGGTCCTAGGCACCTGGCTCTGGCTGACCCTGCTTTGAGCAAGGGTTTGGACTAGGTGATCTCCAGAAGCCAACCTCAGCCGTTCTGGGTTTCTGTGCTGCTACAGGGACTGGAGCAGAAATATCGCAGGTCAGAGATATCAGGAGGGAGGAAGGGAGGGAATGAGCAGATGGCGGCTTTAGCCTGAATACAGGGAGCTCACATTCAGGCTGGAGGTGAGGAGCTGCAGGCAGTGTGCCAGGAAGTAGGTGGTCAGTGGCAACACACATTTGGAATAAAGCTCCCCGTGACCCTGCTACGGCAGAGAAAACTGTCAAAGTCAAGCCATTAAGAACCAGGCTTTCAACAGGGCACAGCGTTCTTTGGGCTGCTTGGTGACCGGCAGCAGCGCTCTGTGCTGAAGATTTGCATTTTCGGCACCATGCTTTTGCATTTGGGCCCTAGCTGCCCTCTCGCTTCACATGAGCCCCTTTCTCCTGCTTAGATGCAGTAACAGCGAAATCTATGCCGATGGGGCATGTTAATGCAAAACTTCCCTGCCTGTTTGCACCTTTTCCTGGAGCAAATCCAAGGCTGCTGCAAACACAAAGGGATTCATCACTCTCCAGCTGTCTGCAGACAGCAAACCAAGAGCAATGTTTGACAGTGAGGAATAATTACCTTGCCAGCTTTGCTTTATCCACATTTCAAATTCAGAAGGGAGATAAAGCCACATTACCAATGGCTCAGGCAAGGAGCCCATCAAGAAGAGCATTGAGCACAGCTGGAAGCTCCCTATTCCTAGGAGAGATGCGCCTGTGGAACCCGGGTGGAAGGATGACAGGCACTGCGAATGCCAGCTCACCCAGTGTGTCCTCTGCCTAGGTTCTTTCTTCTCCAATTCATTTCTCTCCAGTGTCTGGTTTTGCTTACAAACGACTTTGTGATGCTTGGGATGCCCAACCAAAGCCCAGCATCAGGAATCCTGCCCAGCCTGAGCAATGGCATCCCAAAGTGAAGTCTGTGCTGATTTATTTTGCTTATCCTTCCCACCTCTTTAATTAAACTAGCTTGAACAAGAAGGGTTGCCTGACCCTTATTGGGTTAAATCAGCCAGTCTCCACGGCAGCCTGCTTCTGAGAAGGTCTGACATCTTGCTGTCTCTCCTCCAAACCCTTCAATATTCCTTCTGTCTGATCCCTCTAGCATTGCTCTTCGGTAATCCTCCTGGGGGGAAAAAAATCCCATTTAAAACTTTGAACAGACACAGTTCAGCTGTTTCCAGGTGTCCCAACTGAACAGTATGGTTTGTCTCTGAATGCACACACCTTGGGGTTGGAATGTAAAGTGCTCACCCAGACCAACCCAAGGGCAGGCACTGTAAAATGGGAAACTGCCACCAGAATTATGGGCATACAAAGTGCCTGGAGATGCTCAGACAGGATGGGACAGAAGACTTTATACTTGATTAGGGTATGATTAGATTAGATTAGAGACTTGTGCTTGTGCAAGAAGTCCCCTTATGCCTCCTGTGTTTCATATCCACCAGCAAATCCTTTTCTTGCACAAAGAAAGATGTTCTCAGGCTTTCTGCCTCCATAGTGTAAGGTTTAGGGCAGATTTTTGTTCTGGCGGCCACTCAATTCAAATGCTGGTGGCTAGCAAAGTTTCCAAGTCTTGGAGACCGGAACTCCTTCTTTTATGTTTCCAAAATAAAACAAATAAAAAGCTAAAACCCATCATATTAGAAGAACAGCTTCCAGGCACCACTGCCTCCAAAGGATTTAGCATAAATATGAAAGGAGGTAATGAAAGGGAAAGGTTGGGAAGTTACTTGACTGTGTGCTCCATTTATGTACCTAGCAAAGAGTATGAATGGAGGAGTATTTAATATAACAGGCAGAGATGTACTAAGACTCAAGGATGAAAGATTTTAAGCAATTTCAGGCTCAAAATATGATTCAAACATTTAACAAGGAGGGGAATCTATCAGGAGAACATATCCTAAAGGAAGCAATAGATTTGCTATCTTTTTACATCTTTAAATTACATTTGGGAAAGGAGCTCATTTAAGATTCATTTAAGCTATTTTAGATTCCTGCTTTAGGATGACATGACCTGCACCCATTACCTCCACTGGCTTTAAAGGGAGCTTTGGGTGCCTGGGTGAAATGCAGGCAGCAGTATTTTAAGCATCTATAAACAGTCAATCGACTCCCTCCCTGGGGTCTCTCTCTAAAATAGCTGCTTCAGAGGAACCATGATAAACGCCTGATTTAGGAGTGACTTGGGAAGCTTTTCTAAGTCTGGATTATGCAGACAACCCCAGACAGGGATGAAAATTGTCTGCCTCTAAAATTACAAATTTAGGGGCAAAATGAGGTGTGCATGCCCAGCCTCAGCTTCAGCCCTGTCATATCCATAGGCATAGACGTGAACATTTTCTCCAGTTTGCATACTGTTCCCCAGGTGAGTGAGCCTTTGATGAAATGTGTCAATAGGCTTAAGCAGATACATCTTGCTTTTCCTATTAAAGAGATTGCCAGACAGGGCTTGCAAAAACCAGCTACTTGTAAAGTGTTTGATAAGCTGTACTTCCTGAATGTATTGTGAAAAAATGTTGCAGAAAAATTGCAGAAGAACATCAGCCACACGTAGAAGGGACATGCACGTTTGCTGTTACCTTCCTTTGAGCAGTGATTTTGTGCGACTGTCCTTTTGGAAAAGCACTGCCTGTGCCAGGGCCCTGGGGGCACTAAGCAGCTTTAATGGCCATGGCCAGCCTCACCTAGGGGTTCCCCAAAACCTGCCCAGGAGCTCATGTCAGGGCTGGTGTCCTGCCTTGGCCTTGGACCGGTCCATCACCACCAACTTGCCTGGCAGCCTTGACTCTGGGTTGATCCCTTCTGGGTTGATCCCTTCACCTGCCCTGCTGGCCCTTGCACCCTGGCAGTCTGGTACGTAGCAGAAGCTTTTAAAAAAACTTGTCTGGCAAAATATGTTGAACAAAAATCTAAATTACTGAAGACTGATTACTACATTCAGAAGAGTGCAAATCCTAGAAGAACAGAGCAACACTGCAAGTTGATAAAGGATAAAATGGGTTTGTACGTTGGGGCATTGCTGAAAAATGGTGTATAATGATAGCATGATAGCATGCTGTCACATGTGTGAGGACGTTTAAAGTCATTGTTGTGTGGTCAGGAGGGCAATCTCTACATTAGCTTATACCATATTTTGTGTGTAAACTGTGGCATGGTGTCTCTCTTCAAGGACGCTGGTACTCTTATGTCATTATTTTCCCAGAATAAAGAGGGACTCATTCTTTCCCCATCAAAGCCAAGGCAGGCTGCCCCTGTTGTATTTAGTCTGGATGGATGAAGCCATTGTACAAAGTTTCGGGCATGAAAGGTGCACAATAAATCCCGTCTCATCTGCACCACGTGGGAAAACTCCACAAAGGGCGCACGCTCTGCGGCTGATCTCTGATGGTAGCGGTTCCTGTAGCGTAGCTGTCCTTCGACATCTTCCATGTATTCTCTCTTCTTGTTGAAACTGCTGTCTTGCATGACAAAAGCTTTAGTATGATTTCTTGAATTTCCGTAAAGCGCTTGCCTGGGCGGCACATGACTGAAGAACTGGAGCACCAGCAGTGCTGCTGCAAGCCCAGTGAATTGTCAGGTCTCAGTGTAATTATAAGCGAGGAATCATCATGAGATGAATCCGTTTCTAGTGGGGCATCTCAGGGATATCTCCGGCTCCGAGCTCTCACTGCATCTCTCCCACATGCGGTTGCAGCAAAAAAAGACTCATGCCTTTTCCCCACATCCCACCTTTGTGCCTAAGGATGGGCACAGCCTGGCTTCTGCCCCAACACTCGCATTTTCCACTTGTTGGGGGTCTTTGGAAGTGACCATCTCCATAAAGCCGGAGGAGAAGTGCTAGAGAAAGGGTAAGGGACTCCTTTTCCTCAGCTTTCCGCTGCTTCTGTGCAGGGAAATGTTGGGACGTGTCCCATGGGGGTGACAGTTTGGGGGGAGGTCTTGGGAGGAGCGTTGGGATGTGGAGTGGCAGCTCTTTTTTTGCAGGAGAAAGGGAGTGTGGGCAGAAACAGGTGCTGAGGGGAGGTGGCAAAAGGAGAGGGGAAGAAACATGAGGAGCAGGGAGACTGCAGAAGAGACCAGTGCAAAATGGGTGAATATGGGCGAAGGGTAGGGCGCAAAGGGCAGAGTCAGCCTCCAGGCTGCGGGTGGGTGCAGCTGCACCCAGTGTGCTGCCAGGGTGCTGCTGAGCCCATCCTGCAGGAGATGGGTCTCGAGATGGTGGCATGGAGATGGCTTTCTCTTGCCCATGAGAGCTGCAGAAACCCCTGGAGGAGATGTGTACTTCCTCCGCGCCAGCAGAGCTGCCCTTACGGGCTTTCATGGGAGGTTTTCTGACCTGGAAAACCCCTTTCCCTATGCCCTGCTTTTGCTTTTAATGTTACACGGATGAGAATGAGGCTGTTTGCTAGGAATGCATTACTGAGAAAATACACCCCAGCCACCTGGCATCACCCTAGCCTGGCCCATCTCCTTTCTGCTGAAGGGCAGAGTGGTTGCCGTCCTCTCGTGCTGCCCAGGGCCAGCCCTTAGTGCTTGGGGTGCTCTTCCCACCTCTTGCCTATGAGCAGGAAATCGCTGCCTTAGCTCATGATCCAGATGGGCATTTAGAGGGGATGGGTAGAAGGAACACAGGGTGTGAAAATAAGTAAAAACGAGCAGAAAAGAGTTGAAAAAATATCAGGTGAAGAAAGCACTGATGATAGAATAGAGCAAGAAATTGAGATTTGGACACTGCCAGGGCAGAGAAGATACAGACAATACAGCCCTGACCAACGACTGCAATATGGAAAACAACTCGAGGAAGCAGAAGATGGAGAAGAGCATGGGGATCAGCAAAGGTCAGTATTTCTCAGTTCTGTATTTGCATGTGTTGCTTTCGGGCCCCGCTCACACTTTTGTTTGACCACAGCTGTACAAACACAAGATTCCCTTTGTGCAAACTGTCAAGATGGATTGAACAAAGGTTTTATCTTTCTCTCCTCCACCCCATGACCCACAGAAGATCACAAGAGATGGGACACATAGAAAGTGGTCCTGCCTGGTTGTCTCCTCCACCTTCCAGAGTTCTCCTGTGGTTTCACAGTTATTTATTTGACTTGTACACTGGAGCTGGCCTCACATGGGGGCATGGTGGTAGCAGCACGCTCCTTTCGTCACTGCTGTACATGTGTCCCTCCAGCTTCCCCAGCCTGGGTGGAAGCACCCCGTGCAGCGGCCGTGCAAGTCAATGCATTGCTGGTGGCCTTCAAAAGGCACCTGTGAGGTCTCTGTCTGCTGTGGGACTCAGAAACAGGGAAACTGCTTCCGTGTTTGCATTTCTACTTTGGGTCTTAATTAGTTCAGGTCACACAAATACAGCCCCATGGCCATTTCTCCAGCCCTGCTCTGGGACTGACATCTAAACACACTCAAGCCCACCACTTCTTATCTCATCCATGGTGGGTTTTGATCCTCTGAAGACCATCTCCTTGGTTCTCCAGACAAACGCCCACAACTCTCCCTTCCTCTTTGACTCACAGATTTTGCCATGGTTTTATTTATTTATTTATTTATTATTATTATTATTATTATTTTTTATTCACATTGGCAGAGCGTGGCTAAATCCTGAGTTGGTAACACCAGGCTGGTCCACCCTGGCCCTCTTCCCACCAGAGACTGGGCTTCTTCCCTGCTCTTTTTCCAGGCAAGGGTCAGCTGGGTGAAGGCTTCCCCCTATTGTCCACAGCTTGGGACGATTCCCCAGTAAATCCGCCCTTGATACATCCCTCAATTGTTCATGTACTCCCTCATATTATTTCAATTAATTAATGTAGAATAAGGTAAAGAGAAGCCCCTGGTCATTGTCTCTGACTATTTTGCTGGTGTCTTGCAGCTGAGCTTTTTCTTGCATTCCTGAGGGAGACCCCATATTTCTTACATTTCTGTTAATCTTTGTGGAGCAGCTGCAGCTCGTGTCATGGCTCTTAACAGAAGAGCAGAGCTGATACCACTGCACTTACCCCTGGCAGGTTAACCTTGTTACAAACATCCAGAAGACCTCGTAAAAATGGTGTTGCCTTTGGCTGGATCTTGTTCCTTTAGTTTGCTTATGAGGACGTCGTGTGGGGCAGTGACAGAGACCTCACTAAAGCGGTGATTTATCACAGCAGGGCCTCACTCTCTATCTATTTCTTGTCAGAGGAGAAATTAGAGCGGGAGTTTTGGCCCATGTGTCCAGAGGGCACAAGATGCAGTTTGAGGGAGTTATACACATGTCAGAAACTGCTCTAAAAGACATTTCTCTCCAAGCACAGGGCCTGTTCTCAGGTGTTTTATCAGCGTGCCTGGTCTTTGGTAAGCACACAGCTACCCACATGCTGAGCTTTTGTCTCATCCCAGTGCGAGAGGGTGTTTTCTGGTTTCCTGGAGGCAGCAAGATTTTCTCCTTCCCTTGGGTCTCTTTGGAGGCAAGCTAAATTAAAACTTGTGGTACATAGATAAGAGACATGCCGTCCTTTTAATAGAAGATACCCAGTCCCAAAGGTGCTCAGTGTCAAGAGGTGCTGCAGGCAGATACCTGAAATGAGGCCCTTTGAATATGCTAAGTACAATGCATCGTTAGTCGTGTAGTTACATATTGTTAGTTCCCTCCAAAGCCATTACTGAGGCTTCAGTCTGAGGCTTAAACAGCTCCTAATTATGCTAAAGCTCTGGCTGATGATTGAGTTAGGCTCATCTTTGCATAGACAACTTGCAGGTGTTGTGTATGCAGCTCAGGGTGATGGAGCATGCAGGAGGAGTGGGTTTCTCTCTCCGCTTGCAGTGATCCGTGGAAGAGGCATCCCCACCTGTGCAAGCGCCCTGCACATCTGTGACAGTCAAGAGAGAGAAGTGGGGGGCATGGAGCCCTGCACAAGGTGAAGTGCAATGCAGTGAAGGGGCCCATGTGGGCCAGATGTGCACATCTGCTCTGTTGATGGCTGGTAACCACATGCCATAGCTACTAGTTAGGAAGATAGTGATGGCTTACAGCCTTTGGTCTTGAGCTCTGCGTAGAGCGTATAATCCAGTGGTTAAGCTGTTATTCCAGTCACACTCAGCCCTACTTCTGGATGTCAGCAGACCCAGGCATTGAGGCTGTCTGAGTTTGCCGATGTCTCGTACAGACAAGGACTTCACAACACAAAGCTCGGAGGAGTGGCTGATACCCCAGAGGAACCTCATGAAGTTCAACAAGGGCAAGTGCAGGGCCCTGCACCTAGGGAGGAATAACCCCAAGCACCAGTACAGGCTGGGGGGCGACCTGCTGGAGTGCAGCTCTGCAGAGAGGGACCTGGGGGTCCTGGTGGGCAGCAGGCTGACCACGAGTCAGCAATGTGCCCTTGTGGCCAAGAAGGCCAACGGTATCCTGGGGTGCATTCGGAAGAGTGTTGCCAGCAGGTCAAGGGAGGTGGTCCTCCCCCTCTGTTCAGCCCTGGGGAGGCCACACCTGGAGTGTTGTGTCCAGTTCTGGGCTCCCCAGTACAAGAGGGACATCGAACCACTGGAGCGAGTTCAGAGAAGGGCTACTGAGATGATTAGAGGACTGGAGCACCTGTCGTAAGAGGACAGGCTGAGGGAGCTGGGCCTGTTTAGCCTGGAAAAGAGAAGACTGAGGGGAGACCTCATTAATGTCTATAAACATCTGAGAGGAGGGTGGCGAGAAGGTGGAGCCGGTCTCTTCTCAGTTGTGCCCAGCGACAGGACGAGAGGCAATGGGCACAAACTGAAACACAGGAGGTTCCGGCTCAACACGAGGGGTCAATTCTTTACTGTGAGGGTGACAGAGCACTGGGACAGGTTGCCCAGAGAGGTTGTGGAGTCTCCTTCTCTGGTGATATTCAAAGCCCGCCTGGATGCCATCCTGCGCAACGTGCTCTACGTGATCCTACTCGGCAGGGGGTTTGGACTAGATGATCTTCAGAGGTCCCTTCCAACCCTGCCCATCCTGTGATTCTGTGACTTGCCAGAGGCATCACGGTTGGGCTGACACTGTGCAGGGAACTGGTGGAGACGGTAGAGATGCACTGTTCACGTGGCTTTGGGGACTAGTCTGCCTTGGTGACCAGCTTTAACTCGTCATAGAGAGCCAGAGAAGGGGTGAGTGGCACTGAGTGAGGTGCCATTCAGAAATGCCTCCCCATTTCCATTGCCTTTACTGCAACCTGCCGTGCCTTAGAGTGCTCAGCAGCACCTGGGGAGAGGCAGATGTTCGATCAGTTGATGAAGCAATTCCAGGTCAAAGTCACAAGGACTTCCCACCCGCTCTGAGAGCCAGAAAATCTAAAGAGCCCAGATTGTGCCAAAACCCTTGCATAATTGTAACTGTGGAACAGGCTGGATGCTCCCACCCCAGCCATATCAGAGCCACATTCCAGGGCTTTTGCAGCACCTCCACAAGCAGAGGATGCCCAACCTGAGTCAGGAAGCGCTCCCAGCTGAACAGGCTGGCTGAGGTCTCCTTCTAAGGGAACCTTCATTTTTAAGCAATGGGCAACTCAGGTCAGTGCATTTATTTGCCTAGACCTGCTCCAAATGAGAAAGGCCACTTCACTGAGGTTTGCCAGCAGAAGAGCCCATACCATCACCAGATGTCACTTGCACTAGTGATACCATGCCCAGGGAGCGGTGATGGGCCCTTTTCATACCAGGCACAGGAAACTGCAGCAGTCCTAGTGCCTTTAGGTTGCCACCGGTTTGGATGTGCACATCTGGCCCAGGTGTCAGGGCTCCCTGCATCCTGTCAGGCTCCCCTTGGGATGACGTGGAGGACCACGGTGCAGTCTGTGCACCTTCTCAGAGAGCTCTTCCTGGAGAGACGTTCCCATCCTCAGTTTGGGGTGCTCCTATGGAAATTCCAGCACGTGCCCGAAGACTTCTGCTACTCTGAAATCCAGAGCGAAGCCCTGGATAAAAGTATCTGTTCATAGCATGTGTGTCTTGGTAGAAACTGCGTGTGGCAGGGGTCATTCAGAGAGTGAGATCACTGGGCTACGGGGAGGTGGATGAGGTACCTTCCCCCCCATTGGCTCCAGTCACAGCCACGTGTCCCTTGGTCTGCATGCATCTCACCATCCCTCAGTTGCCTCTTTCCTAAGGCAGACATTGCCTCAGTGGTGGTTTCTGCTCCCAAATGCTCATCGTCACTCCATCATTGAAAATTTTTTTTCCTTTTTTTTGCATTTATTTGCTTCTGCAAAAGATGTAAGCAACAATATGGATAAAACTGAGCAAACTCAGGATGGAAATTACGCATTGTGTTTCCAGCACATCCTCGCTCCTCCACAGCTCAGAGCCCTGAGGTTATGTGGATATGGTGGGGACTTCTGCTGGTGTTGCTGTGAGCGGGGCAGGGACTCCCCTGTTCTGTGCATTGCCTGCTCGTTCCCGCTGAGCTCGCGCTATCAAATGGATATCGGGAGCCTGGCAGAAGCACAGCAGCCGAGATCTCTGGCTGCAAGAGCAGCAGGAACACCTCCAGGCGTTGGAAGAGGTGTGCCACGAGCCTCGCGTGAGCCAGCCAGGCCCAGCCTGACACCTTCTTGCTGCCAGCAGACACCTGCATGATGAACCCTGAAGTGCCTAACGCTCTCCACAGGAAGCCCAGAGTGACTACTGAGGGGGAAAAACCCATCGTTGTGTTCCCAGCATCAAATTCCCTGTCCCCTCCTCTCCTGACAAAGGATGTGCCACCTGAGTGTGCTCCCTGGAGGTGCTTTTGCCCTGGGGGATCCTACAGTTGCCTCAGGGTGGTGGGAACCCATGTGTGACGTGCTGTCCCAGCTTGTAGGAGACGTTTCAGGTCTGACTTGGATGCAGCCACTGCCAGCAGCTTTGGGGGTCAGTCATGTGCCCTGCTCTGGTTGTCACCCCCTGAGCTGTCACGGGCAGAGCCGTGCTGCTGCTCCCCATGGCCTGGACCAAGCTGGTGGCTCCTGGGGTCTGGGCGCTGCCCCCTGTGAGCAGTCAACAGCGTGGGACTGCTGGGCACCATGGGCATCTTTAACTGGTTCATTTTGCCACAGCTTTTCACTTTTTTTCCACACTTTTTTGCTGCAGTTACCAAGAGCAACTGTGGGTATGCCCCCCTGCCCCCCCTTTTCTTTTTGTTGGTTTTGTTTGTATTGTTTGTTTGTTTGATTTGAGCTCATTCTTCTACTGGGAACTTCCAGGATGAAATGTTTAAATTAGTACAACTGTCTGGGGAGGCTGAAGACTTTGCTGTTTCGCCATGGTAGTCCTGGGAGCAGTTCTCCTTATTTATTTATTTATTTATTTTTTTCCATCAGCTGCATTCCAGTAAAGCCAGAGGGCAGAGGCTTCAAGGAAACTGCATGGCCCTAGCACAGAGCTGCTCCTTCTAGCCACAGTGTGTCTGCCTAGGGACTGGGGACAGTGGACATGCAACAGCTCTCTCCCAGATCTCCGCTCTGGCCAAATATCTCTGAAATTCTCCACCCCCAGAGCTGACTCTGCCTGTTCCCAGCAGCAGCAGCTACACATGGGCTCAAGCTCCATTCCCTTCCACCTCTGAGCTTGGTGGGAACCCCAGTGGGGAGCTGGCTCAGCTAAAATGCTTGAGAGACCTCTTATTTAAAAGGTGTGCACTCACGTTTTCATCCCTTGGTCCCAAAGCCAGCCATCCTTGGTGAGGGACAGGGGCAGCAGGCAGTGTCCCTCTGTCTGGCTGTGGTCCCCCTGCCAGTGCCCTGCTGATCTGTCCAGCCAGAAGGAAGCTTGATTTTAAATTCAAATTTAAATTTTATTGAGATGAATGAATGCTGAAATCCCTCTGAACAGCCCGAGAAGATCCCTGCTGTACTCAATGTGATGCCTCGGTGAGGTGTCGGTACCCACCTCAGGCTGTGCTCGAGGCACCAGACGCTATCTCCTGGTGGGACTGAGGACAGCGCTGGTGTTGGCTGACCTGGCAGGAGACACTGGCGTGGGGGAATCTCACGCATCAGCTGTTTAGAAGATTTATCATTTGGTAGGAATGGTGCAGAGCTGTTTTTTTTAGTTTTTTAATGCTTCCACAAATAGTTTTGCTACTATATCAAGATTTTCTTTTCTCTTTTCATCCCTTTTTTTTTTTTTTTTTCTTCTATTTTTTCCTTTTGGCACTGAATACTGTTAACAGGGTAATGTCCAAAGTTGCTTATTCCAGAATATTTTTCTATTACTTTTTCCTATTCTTATATCCCTTGCCATATCAAAGTAACTCCAGCCTTTTGGCAATTACTGAGGTCACAATTTGGAACCTCCAAAAAAAAAAAAAAAAAGAGCAATTTTTAAATTTTTTATTTGTTTTGTTCTTTTCCTTCTCCAAATGATTTCCCATGAATTTACCATTCTCTCAGAATGATTTTTGCATTTACCCATAAGCAGATACCTGCATTGCCCACATTTGAATTAATTCTCCAGACTCTGTTTATAAACAGTAAAAATAAGCAGACTTCCCTGTAGGATCATAGCTTGGTCATAGCACCTCTAGCTTGACCAGTTGGACCACAATGAAAAATACCTTTCTTTGACCTGACTGAAGAAAGAATTTAAGTTCATCATTGGATTGGTGGCACTCGATTGCGCAGCACATACCAAGGTGCCTGGTGCCATCTGACATCTGCTGCTGTCCTGTCCAGCTCCGGAGGGGTAAAGGGGTGGGTTTGCCAACACGGGTCTCATTTCCTGTTGTGGTGGGGATGTCTCAGGTACTTTTGGGTGTCTGGCATGAGGTTATTTATGTGCTGGTGTTTCAGCAGCTGAATCTTGCTCTGTGAGTCTAAAGGAAGATATATCCAAGGGTGGTGGGTGTCAGTCAGTGGGACCTGCTGAGCTATCTCACCCCCAGTTCTCCATCCCATCACCTGAAGCACACCTGAAGTTATGCAAGCTAAATCCCACCCCAAGCTAGACCTCGTGAAGATACAGAACAGCTGCTCCCACCGAAGGGTGTGCGAGCAATGTGAGCGGAGTTCCAGGCACAAAGACTGAGCTCTCTGGCCTGTGCACCATTCATGAAAAAGCCTGAACTTCAGCGGTCAAATCCTCCTGCCCTGTCCGCAGCCGCTCCTCATCTCCCCAGCTGCCCTATCGTTACATCCCCTCTCCCACCGTTACATCCCCTCTCCCACCCTCGCTGGCCCCTTCCTTGGCTAGTCATACCCTATGTTGCTGCATGCACCACAGCATATGGCACGTCCTGGCCAGACCCGTCTTGCCTAGCATGGGATTTGTGTTCTCAGGGACCGAGCCAGGGACTCCACGTATGAATTCTTATTGCTCCAGGTAAAGCGGCAGAGCCTTGCTTGCTCAGGACAAGCAGCACAGCCCCCCACAACCGACGTTTGCTCCTTGAAGACCCAAGCCCACAGCCACATGCCCTGGGCAGACGGATGTCTCCTCTAAGCTGGCATGGCAGTTAAAAGCATGATGCCAAGAGCTTGAGCACCTGCCAGAGCTGCCTGCGGTGCGGCAGCACAGCAGAGGGCTGAAAGGGCCAAGTGCAACCGTAAGATCTGGTGAGGACCCAAGAAACAGAGAAAGGCAAAGCACTTGGACCAGCCTGCTAACATGAAGTCATCTTATCACCTGATTGCAAAGCCGGAGAGCTGGGAGAGCATTTGAATGGCTGCTGCTGCTGCCGCAGTGATAAATTAGATCACTTTGAGAGCACTTTAGAGCTGGACGGAAAATTCAGTGGCTCTTCTGCCAATTTTATCCTGTAAGTGGAATTAGCGCTTGCTCTAGCTGCACTCTCCAGCCACGAGCAAGTGTCCCCCACGCACCACCTACGGAGGATTTTGCTCCTGGGACCTGTGTCTATCTGAACCAGCAGAAAGTGGGCAGAACAGAGACCTTACCGCATGCACAGCACTGAGGGGAGCACCACGGGAGCGGGAGCCCATCTGGGTCCTCATGCCTCAGACAACATGGAGGTGGGTCTGCAAAGCAAGGTTTGAGTCCACCTGTGAGGAAGTGGCTTGGGATATATATATATATTTTTTTCCAGGCGATGGGTGAAGAGCAGCTGACTGGGAAGGAGGGTTGGAAAGTGGAGGGGGAGATCAGGCGTTGGAAGCAGCAGAAGAGAGATAAGAGAGTGTTGCCCACCAAGGCAGGATCCTTAAAGCCCAAGTTGATGCTTAATTTAAAAAACAAACAAACAAACAAACAAACAAACAAACAAAGTCACATTGCCTCCAAATGACACAAGATTTCGACGTGACTCCATTTTCTGGTTTGCGATGCACAGGAGACCTGGCGTTGGAAAGAGGCCTCCAGCTGGGCATCTGTGAAGCAGAGCAGCTCTGGGGAGGGGGCACACAATGCCGAAGGAGGCAGAGTCAAAGAAGGGACACAGGACAAAATAGCTGTGCTTCCCTGGCGTGGGGGCTGTTCTGCAAGCAGTGTGGAGACCATCGGCTTGAGATGTAGCAGAAGAAATACCTCTCCATACCAAGACTGGAAAAAGAGAGAACAGGAAGGGCACAGAGCTCCTAAGATAAGCATGGCCAGAAGTGCTGGGAGCAGCACAGATTTGTGAGGCTGAGTGTGCAAATCTGACCAGTTCTGACCAGGGGATGTGCTCTCCATCTTGCAAAATGCAAGAACAGAAGTCCCCAAATGGACCACGAAATACAAGGGAAGTTGTTTTAAGAAGTAACATGAAATGTAAAGCCCTTTGTCTGTGTTGCCAACACATCATTGCGGACTCCTGATGGTCAGGTCAAGTTATTAGTTGAGCACAGTGTTTGCAGGGGTTAATAACATTTATAGAGTTGTGCAATACCCTTGGAAGTATTCGGATATTTGAAGGCTATTGAAACTAGAGAGCAGCTCTCAGTTTGTTTAAATCAACCCTTTTATTCCTTCAAAATGTTTCACAAAGCTGGACTGGCCCAAGGGCATTTTGGGTGGTGGCTGGAGGAAGAGCTGAGTGGGTGAACAGAGGGTGGAGTACAGCAGAGGCCCCTTTTTTGGGGCAGAATTTTCCTATCTAGTGCTTGGTAAAGCTTTCAGGAAGGGTGAATCCTGCTTGCCCCTAGGACTGCAGGCTCAGACACTGCTCTGTGAGCAGGATGGTGAGGGACAAGGACATGATGGTTCCATGGCCCCTCTGCAAGGGGTCTGCCTGACTCCTCTTTCTGGTGGGGAGGGATACCAGGCCTGGCATGCTGTGGAGCTGCAAGGAGTTCTGCTAAATTTGTTTCCTGCACTGTATCCACGAGCATGCCTTTTTTTTCCTGGAATACAACAGCTTTCATACTCAACTTGACCCCAAAACACATGGGGTGGATCTGTGGCATCATGGTGGCAAAGGCCTGCTTCTCCCATCCAGGTGGTGGGATTTCTCCTGCCAGAGGAGAGGATCAGAGGTTCAGGAGAATGTCCAACAGACAACAAGCACCTCAGCAAGCCTGCTTCCCTGCTGCTTGTGAAAGGATTGCAGGGGATTTGCTTGGAGCTTCTCCACCTGGTTCGATCCCCCCCTACACATCAAGCCGAGGGGAGCATGTCCCATCTGTTGTCTCTCAAGAGCAACAAACGCCGGTGGGAGAGCCTGAGGCACTTAGCAGACCGTACAAGATTAGAGGTCTCGGGAACCAGTGTGATTTTTGCCACTTGTTGAGACACAGTGAGTGGAATCGATGTCCAGGGCAAGGTAAGACAGCTCTTCTGGTGGCTCCACCCCGTGGAAGTGAAGTGGGTTTGGGGCACCCCACTGGTCTGAGTGTGATCTGGGTGTCTCGAGGTCGGTGGCATTTGACTGGGACATTTCCCAGACACGGCAGGGGCAGGATCTGGTCCCCTCTGTCAGAGAACAGGGTGTGCGGTCTCCTGTGTTAACCTATGAAGCCATCCCTCTGTGGATGCTAACGCAACATGAAGGCTGTTCCAGGACTTTGCTAAAAACCTCTGTCTAATTTATAGCCTAAATATATTCATCAGCTCATTTGGTTTTGCTCTGAAACATTTTTCACATTTGATATTTGAAGAATTCCGTGTATGAGGCACCTGCTTAACTTCAGGCAGTGTAAGAAGCACCAATACATTTGATAATTAAATGTTTGCTGCCACCTAATTGTCCCTTATTACATGTATTCTTTGAGCCGAAAGCCTGTCTACTGGCACTCTCCCCGGAGTGCTGAGCTTCAAAGAGCGCTGGAGAAGAGTTTCTCTTCTTAAAGCACAGTATATATTTAAAATGGAGCCATCTCCAAATCTGTCAGGAAATAGATAAAGAAATTGAGAGAATAGCAGACCCAGCGGGCTAATTATAAGCAGCCAAATATAGAAAAAAAGCAGATTGCAGCAAGCTGATAAAATGACAACAGCAATAACAGTGAAAGAGCCAGCACTTACCTATGAAGACCAGAGCACTCAGCTGAGCACGGTCTCAGCTCTAATCACAATTTCCATCTGCAGATCTGAAAACCTGGCCTCTTTCTGCTGGCAGGACGATGCAGATTTGTATCCAAAGATCAGCTGCAGGCATCAGCTTGACTTCAGCCTAAAACCCCAGCTATTTTGACCTGTGTCCCTTCTCTGACTCTGCCTCCTTCAGCATTTGGTTCCTGGCCTCACGAGCGAGTTTCGAACCACCTCTGTGCCTCAGGCTGGCTTTTCCCTGGATTTGAAAGTCCTGCTCTGGGCTCTGCTCTGTTTTGAGTGCTGCTCCCAGTAGGGTTGGCTACAACCCACCCACCTTTGCTGCCACTCAGATCCACGTATTGCCCGCTAGCAGAAGTCCCAGGAGCACTGTGGAGGGTTGGATGAACTCTACGTGCTGGCAGCACTGCAGCCACCAGCTGGGTTCATGCTTCTCCGTCAGACGTAGTGAGCACACAGTTGCATTTACACAGGCTATCAGCAAGGGAAGCACTGTATTCTCAGCTACAAATACAAATATATTCAAGGCAGTCAAGATTCCTTTTAAGCAGGAGCAGCCTATGTGTGCAAGCAGCTCTGTTTTCAGCTGCACCAACTAAGGAAGGTTTTGTAGCACTTCTAGCCGGACTTTGCTGTTGTCATATTTTCTCCTTAGTTTTTAGCCTGGCCTGAGAAAATGAAGCTTATGCACAAATATGGGGTGTGACTGGGGAAGCTCATCGGTGGGGGGCAGAATAAGCCCTGGTTATGGGATCAATGGGATATCTGTGGGACTGTTCCCAAGACTCCACAGGAAGGATATGAGCAGTCAGCAATCCTAGAATGTGTTGCTCCAGGGAATGGGACGCATCTGCTTGAGTTTCAACATCTCAACCTCGGAGGTCAATGTTTGAGCATGGCTGGGTGGTGGGGAGCAAGGGGCACCTTCTGAAGGTGAGTCAACTCGTGCCAGGACAGCTGTCTATGGCTGTGTGACTCATTCCTGCTTCTTGCCACTGGCTATAAAGGGACCACAAAGCAATGAGCTCATTGGAGACACCTACTTTGTGGCTGGCTAAATTTGGGTAGATGACTCTCACCAGTGGGCTTGACAGCCCAGTGATGAGGGCTCAGCAGACCTTCTGCATCCCTACAGGAGGGGAGGCAAGAGGCTTTGAGTCTCTGAAATTGGCTCTGTGCAGACTGGGAATCACAACAGACCTGAGGAAGGGCCCGAGGATGTGGTGGGAGTAGCGCATCTGTATTAGAAAATTAAAGATCCCTGGACCAGTCTGGAGTGTGGAGACTTAACTGTAGAGATGGGGTTTGCATCCACACCATTAAACTCATGTTGGAATAGGATGCCTGCAGCCAGAGCCTCTTGTTAACAGTCCCTCACCCATGCCTGGAAACCTTTTGGGAGAGATCATTTGCATGCCATGCCATGTCATGGCCAAAAACATGCTGGAAAGTACTCAAATGATGGCATACTGAGGATGACAGAGTCACTGTGCCCAGGAACATCTGACACTGCTTAATTTGCCAGTGGAGAAGGAAGCACAAGGCTGAACTTAAGGTAGAGGACTGGTATTTGCCAGGCTGGGAGCTGGGAAGATGGGCAGCGGTGGGATATGGGGCTGCTCAGTCAGTCACACGTATGGGTTCAGGGGGACAGCAAGTGCAAGGGATAAGCTTTTGTGGCAACGAAGTCAGTGTGATCTGTGGTCTTCTGGAGTAAGGAGCCAGGAGACCTGTGGCTGTGTGGGGTGACAGATGTAAAGCACAATGTGATGGGTTGCGTAGTCTTGAGATTGAGAGACTCTTGGGAGTCCTGGGTTCCGTCATTGTGAGAAGGGGGATCTGTGAAGTCAGGATTACTCTGTAGGACTAGTCTATTGAGGATTAGTTTTTCTTGTATGGAATAAGAAATGATGCGATGGGAACATCTGCCCCCTGTCGGCAGCTATGCGATGTCCAAAGCTGAAATGATATGTTGAATATGGTTGATACAAAGATATAGATGTCCTTAAAGAACGGTGCTTACAAGGCATCTGTGGAGGATTAAGCTCCAGACTGTGAGCACCTGGGTTTCAGGATGCAGTATGTTGCCTTAGCGAAGGTGTCCAGTGCCTTTTGAGATGCTCTGCACTACCCTGCACAGCTTACAGGTGCATCTCCAAAAGAATATGCATTTCCCATATCTGCCAGTCCCAAGTGGATGTGTAGGACATGCCATGGCACCTCAAAGAGCAGGCCACTTAGCACAACCATGAGCATAGCTACAGTGCTCATGGTGAGGCAAGTGAATCATGTTCATAGTCAATAAACAGCAGGGACAGGAGGTTGATGGAAGTGGCAAATAAAACAAGTGCGATGAGGAGAGGCTGAGGGAATTGGGATTGTTTAATCTGGAGAAGAGGAGGCTGAGGGGAGACCTCGTCGCTCTCTGCAACTACCTGAAAGGAGGTTGCAGCGAGGAGGGTGTCCGTCTCTTTTCTCCGGTGACAAGGGATAGGACGTGAGGAAATGGACTCAAGTTGTGCCAGGGGATGTTTAGGTTGGATATCAGGAAGAATTTCTTCATGGAGAGGGTGGTCAAGCATTGCAACAGGCTGCCCAGGGAGGTGGTGGAGTAATCACCCCTGGAGGGACTTAAGAGACTTCTGGAGGTGGTACCAAGGGACATGGTTTAGTGATGAGACTCGGTAGGTCAGGTTGATGGCTGAACTTGATGATCTTGAAGTTCTTTTCCAACCTAGATGATTCCATGAAATAGAGAGTGAAACGCAACTTGTGCGTAACCTCCTGGTGCTTGACTTGGTTGCACACACTTGAAAGGCCACTGGAGGCACCTTGGGGTACCTAGGACATTCCCTAAGGGCTGGCAGATGGGACACAAATTTTGTGCAAGATGATTGGCATTTTTCTAGACCATGCCCTTCTGGCCTAGCCAAGTCCTTCCAGGCTGAAGTGTGTGAGCTGAAGGAGTGCAGAAGAAAGCATGCATCTGTCTTGGTCTTTGCTATAGCTGCACCCTTGCTGAGCTTGTCAATCCTTCCCGTCATTGGTGTTTCGGTGTAACACCAACATGTGGCATTACAGTGGTGGGAAAAGGATATGAAAGGGTCCTGCTGCTTGTTGCTGCAGGTAGCAGGATTCACAGTGTGTTCTGGGAAGGCCTTCCCAATTTCTACGTCCTCTTGGCCCACAGTAGAGAGAATGGGGGTTTATCCACAGCGTAATGTCCTCAAGAAATCAGATGGGGTGGCTCAGCAGCTCCGCAGCATCTGTTGGATGGGAAATCTCATAGAAAACCTATTTTGTTTTGCTCTGCCTCTGTTTGCAACTCACACCACCTCTTGCTTTTTTGGGAAAAGCCAGCGGAGACACCGTCTAGCCAGGCATGCACGTTCTTCAGCCCACGAACTCTGGGGACAGGACACGAGCATGCGAGGACCAAGGACCCCAGCAGAGCTGAGCATCCATGACGGCAACAAACCCACCCAGAACGGAACAGGATTGTGTCCCTGCTGGTTGCTTCACCATCAAGGCTTGGCTATGGCCAAGAAGAGCGTGGCACAGCAAGGAGCTGGGAGGGGATGGAGGCATCTCAAGGACAGGATAAGGCACCAGCACACTTAGGCGATGTCTGGCCTGGATGCCCTCCCTCTGGCACCCAAAACATGAGCATCGTCTGCCTGATATTTTTTAAAAGTCCTAGCTTCTAGGAGCACCTGGTGGGAGCAGATTCTGGCTCTGGGGCTCTGCTCCAAACTCGGTGCATTTTGGTTGCAGTAAGCCTTTCTATCAGACCTACAGAAATTGATTCTGGCTTAAATTTCTCACCGCAATACATCCCCAAATGGAGACCTCACACTCCTCTTTCTGCCTGCTTTTCTTTCCTACAAAAGGAGCGTTTTGCTGCCCTCTCCTGTCCAAAAGGCAGGCTGGAAAGGCTACTGACCGCTTGTAAATATGCTTTCAGGTCACTGTGTGGAGAGGGGAAAAAAATAACTTTTTTTTTTTTTTTTTAACCTTCACCTCCATGCATCCCTCTTGAAGCATCCCCAAGCTGGCTGGGCTGACATCCTCAGCCTACCTGGAGCTGCAGCTCATTGTGAAGAACAATCATCGCTGTTGGCAGCAGGCAGCCAGAACATGGAGCACCCTGCACTCTGCCTTTGGGAGGAAAATCCAGCTTTCCTGCAGCTGTAGCAAGTGCTGTGATAAAGCCGTTCCTGCGATGCCTGCCCCCGCTGTGCTCTGAGGAGGAGGCTGAAGCATCGTATTGATTTGAGAAAAGGCCAGATAAAGGCTTTATCTGGGATGTCTCAGTCTGAGAAAAGAAATTGAAGCATGTTTCTGTCTGGACATCCCGCTCTGGTCTTCGGGGGCTGCCTGCCTGGATCCTCAGCCAGCTCGTGCTGTTATCGGCCCTGCCTTGCTATCACTTTCCTTGGGTGACAATCTCCTCCTTGTTCCAGAGAACAAGAAAGCAATCGCTTATCAGCTCCAACCTGTCACATCACACCTCTGTTGAACCTCTGTTCCTCGTTTTGGCGACTCCAGTAGCATGGGATGCTGCAGTACTGCATCCTGAAGATATTCAGCCTGTGTTAAGTGCTGTGTGGCAAATGGCTGGGAGACCAATATGGTCCAAAGGGTCTTCAGGAAAAACAGGTGGATTTTTCTAGGCACTGACAGACCCTGCTGCACCCACAACATGTGGAGTCTGGCAGCAGAATGAGAAACTCCAGGGAAAGGTGGATAAATACAGAAAAATGATCCATTGTAAGAGCCAATCTACCTCTCTCCAGCACTGGAGACGAACTGGGTGGCAGCAGAGACATCAGGTATTAAATATGAGACCATGCAGCCTGGCCACACCTGTAAAACAAGCTAGAAAATTTTACAGAGTTATTAACAAGCCCAATAACTGGCTTTTGTTAATGCCCTCTCTAGAAGGGCACCGTGTCCCTGTATCAGGAGATAAAGACTGCCTTGCTTCCCTGGTAATTTATCCTAATAGATAATCATCTTCACTGTAGGTTGTCTGAGCCACATTTCTAACTCCACTTTCTCTGTCTTCGTCTTGCAGCCATTGGTTTCTGCTATGTTTTCGCATATTAGAATAAAGAGCCTCTTGGCACCTCTTATTTTCTTCCTGTGAAGATACTTACGCACTGTAATCAAAGTCACTGCACAATACTCAAGCTTTACCTCTCAGTGTTAGGCATTTTCCCAGGCCTCAAAAATATCACAGCTCTATCCTGCGCCTTCCAATTTTTCTGTCTCTGTTAGCAAATACATACCCTGTGATTTGCGAGCCACAGGCTGTGACCCCTAAAATACGTGTCTGTGCCCTACAGCTGCCACTTAAGGCCTTGCAGAAAGGAAATGCAGCGTAAGGCTCCTACTCCTGATGTGTCCTTCAGTCCTATCATGAGGTCTACCAAACCCCTCCATTCCAACTCACCCCCAGCCAGGAGAAATGCAGACTGCTCCGCTTGATCTCAGTTCTCAGCACCATTTGTTTCTCTACCACTAGCTAATAATGCTCGGTCCTACCCTCAACTTCCAGGCTTATCTTTATTTTCCTAATAAAACTAAGGCAAGGCTCTGTTCCCAAAGGAATCCCGCATCAGGTGATATCCCGCGTTGACAGCCCTTTTAGAGGTTAGAGTTGGTTTTCCACCAGGACGTATGCTGCCATCACAGGGCAACGGCTTGATTAACACGCAGTACAGGGCCAGAGGAAGCAGATTTCCAGTATAAGTCCGTGTTCATCATATTTTAAGTTAGCTTTGTCTTACAGGCGATTTGTCCTTAAACTACCATCAGGTTTGGTGCTTGAATGTTCTCCAGGTCCTGGCCTCCTAGGCACTGTCAAGCATACTGCTGCATATGCGTGGATGTTTCTATGGTTTCTTCCCATCCAACAAGCTTATCCACAGTAGGTGCTGTTGAATAGCTTATAGTGTTAGACACAGAAAAGAAAACCCCTCTATTAGCCCCAGGGTGACAGTGCTTGTTACACTTACGCTGATAGCCGATCACTGCAGGTTTCTACCAGTGGAAGGTGATGAGGTGGTGGGTGAGAGGGTGGCACAAGCTCTTCTTGCTACATGAACTAGTGTGGCAGGATTGTTCAGACATTGAACATCTATCTGATACCTTTCAAAAACATCAGAAAAGATGAATTTTCATTTGTCAAGTTGCCAGGAAACTCCATCATACTGCTAATGGGCTGGGATGTAGTTTTTTGGCATCTGCTATCAGGACAAAATTATGTTTCATTCCAATTCCAAAACAGAAATAAATTATCGAATACTCCTATTTTACAGCATTATTTAGACTCACAGAAGAATTTGGGCAGAAGAATTTGCAGGATGCTGATAAATTCCTGCTGAGAGCAGGGTTGACCCCCAAGCTAGGTTGCTCAGGGCCATTTGGGGCTGAGTTGTCCTTTTCTCCCAGCAGGGATGTCCCACAGCCTGTCTGGGCCCTACCCATGGCTGCGCAATGCCCAAGGCAACGTTCATTTCCTAATGTCCAGCTGGACCATCTGGAGCCCCAAGGTACGTAACACCAGATGTGACGACACGTGCACAGCCGAAGAGAAGACTCCCTTCTTCCCTCTCCTGGCTGCATACGTTCTCTTCACAAATTCAACACCTTTTTTGTTGCTAAAAGTCCTGCAGCAAACAGATTTCCTTCCTTTGGATGCACATATTTTTTTCAGGATAATTGCCCATGTACCTTCAAACCTTTTCTTTTCCTTTTCTGTAAGATCTCATACCAGTTTTCAGCTTTTCATAACTTTAATATATTTTGAATTTTTTCCTCTTTTTACCCTTTATTTTTCTGCAGTGATTTATAATTCTGCTTGCTGACACTGAAGGAGAGTGGGACCTTAACTGTGGAATAATTTTTGTTTGTTTGTTTTGGTTTTGTTTTTTTTGGCTATGCTAGGAACTGTCTGTGTGGGGGAACATTTAACTTAAGTTTAGGTTTAGCACATTTGTATTTTCTGCTTGCAGCAGCGCAGTCAGCTTGTCTGATTTCCTGGAAAAAGACTCAAGCTTGAAGAAACAGGATCTTACTTCTTAGTAAATGTCTGTAAATTGCTGTCATTTTGTTGTGTTGCAATACTGGGAGCAGTTTAGGCCAGAAAGAGATTTTTTCCCACACATGAAATTCCTGGAAAAAAAACCCTTGAGTCTTTTCCAAGAGAGATGATGGAGAAAGAGGAGATCCTTTTGCTTTAAAAACAAAACAAAACAAAACAAAACAAAACAAAACTTTTTTTTCTGTTTTATCTCAGATCTCTGAAAACTGACTGTATTTGTGCACACTCCCCGATAAGCTATCTTTTCTTTGCCACTTTGAAATCAGTTCTCACATCTATCATTTTTTTTAGAGTTTAAAGTTCATGTGCTGACTGGGATAAAGCAGCCTCATCTCTCGGTTGTTTCTCACATAAGCACTCCTGGGGTCCCTGGGGAGCCTCTGTTCCTGGCTCTGGGGTAGGTGAGCTCCTTCCCTTCCTTTTCTCCGGATTAGAGGCACTTCTGCACCGAGGGAGGAGTGTGCCACCCGCTTTCCTTGCACTCCCTCCCTTTCAGATGCCTTGTGCAGACATCAGCTGGGGTTACACAGCCAGCTAGGAGGAAGCCTTGGGTGAAATCTCCAGCTGCCAGGGATTTCATGACCCAGGTGGACGACTGAGATACCCTAACACACTCATTTCAGAAACTCCAGCCTCTACGGGACAATTTCTTTCTGGCAAACATCTGTTTCAGGTGTCAGTCGTGTATACAAAGAGCTGCTGTCTCATACCCGCTGAAGACAGAATCAGCCTGTGTCCTGCCAGAAGTGCTTCCTGATGGGTGCTGGCTGTGGTGCGAGCACCGTCCCCATTAGCAGCTGGAAGCTGGAGCAGGACCAGCAAAAAGGTGCACAGCTTTACCAGGGAAGTTAATGAGCTACTTGAAAAACGTCTCTACGGGCTGAGTGAGTTCTCCATCATCTGGAGACAAGACTTGGCTGTCTTTCAAGAAGTGCTCTGATTTCATTGTAGATGACTGAGTACATCGTAAGAGTCTCCAAAGGATGTCCTGCAGCCCATGTTGTCATCAGACTTTATCCTTTTAATCCGTTCTGACCGAAGAAGTCTGTCTCCAAGAGATGGAAAGGTCGAAGCTGGGCTGGGGATTTAATATGATCATCTCGATTTCCTCCGAGGCCTTTGTGCAGCACACTTCCATGCTGCCTCAGACCTGCACCGGGCTGCCGGCAGTGCCAGCCTTCCCAAAGGGAGGTGGATGTTGGCCCTGGGCCCCAGCTGTCCATCACAGAGCAGGAAATGTCATCAGCATCATCAGAAGCTTTGGGAGAAAGACAAGGAAAAAGAAGGCCTCTGCAGAATAATGCGTAATTAAATGTTGGGTCTCTCAGTGGAAATACGTTCTCTGATTTCTCTTTCTTGTCTAAAACTGTTTCTCTCTCTGTCCACCAAATTTGTCTCAAAGTCCACTTTTTCTCTCTACATTTCCATCCTTCTAGAAATGTCGTATTTCCCAGCCTCCTGGCTTTACTCTCCTTAGTTAATGTTAGCACTGAAATGTCATAATCTGACTTCAAATCAGTATCTAGCTAGACTGCAAGAGAAAATCATGTTTGCCACAAGGAGACATTGATATAGGATTCCTGCAGACTCAGACGTTATGGCTTTAGCTCCACCTGAGCCACCATGGGGATGTCTTCCTTGCAAATACAATCATCAGAAATATACTCATGAATGAACTACCGAGTGCCACATGAAGCACATGTCCTTGCCATGGTCTTGTGTGCAGCTATGTTGGTGGGCAGGATTTCAGAGGTCTGGGACCCTGATAAAGCCAGGGGTACTGAACTGTGGTGATTTTTTTCCCTCATCTCTTGGTTGTCTTGAAATTTAGGTCATTCTTTGAGGCAGAAATTGTTGCTTAGTCTGCGCACGCTGGAAACTTCACATACTACATCACAGACTTGAATAAGGTGAAATGCACAAAATTGTGCCTTTTCCCATCTTTGGGCTTAGATGAGAAGGCTGAAGAAAATCTTCTGCCTTGATTCTCACCCACTCTTATGTTCCAGGTATTACAGGAGGTAGGTTTTGTTTTAAGGGATGTATCTGCAAAACTATTCTAATGCCATGGTTGGGCTATTCCCATACTTTCATGTACTGACCACTTCTCTAGAGACTTGTCACCATGGGCTGCCTGATATCCAAAAAAAAATCCCTACTTTGTGCCGCAGAAATGCAGGGCACGAATCATGGATCTGCACCAACACAGTGCTGCTCGCCATCCTGTTCCAAAGTGCTGGACCCTGTGTGCGTGTGAAGCCGTACGCGCAATTCATTTGTCACGGACCAGCTCATATTTCAACATTTAAAACCTGACAGCTGCTTTTCCATGGCTACAGCTTGTGCTGCAGAAGGTGCTTGTGCCCATACCTTGCGATGAAGCGGAGTATTAATAGACCAATTTCTCCCTGGGTCATCAGACAGCCTTGGTAAGGTTCATTTGCTTGAGTGCAGATGTCCACAGCAGACAATCTGTAATCACCAGGACCAGCTGATCCCTCTCCCTCCAAGAAGGCATCCAAAATACATAGGATGCCTGTGTACATCAACAGATAGGAAAGAGTGCCGGGACATAGCTCAGGCACAGACACCCATATTGCAAAAATCCAGGGCAGTTTTTTTCTCCTGTGACTTTAGGAAAGCTGCTCAGGTGACTACATCCAGGAAACTCTCCTTTAACTTTGCATCTCCTCCTTGGAGGTGGCAACTGCAAGAGACCAATGTGGGGTCCCTGGGACATGCTGAAATGCCATCATCTCCAGCAATTCAGCCCCATCACCCTGAAGCAGGGCCCAAGTGGCAATGGGAGCCCTCAGAACATGACAGGATCTTCACTACAAGGGCACAGAAAATGAGAAGGGGTGTGTGTGGGCGTCCTTCAGAAGCCGCCCTTTACAGGTGGGCTCTCTGCACAACAGATGAGGTTGTGGGTAACCAAGAGGAACCAGGCTCTTCATGGCCACAGGGAGGAGGATGGACAAGGCTTGCTTTTGTCTGCATGTGCTATTTTGTGTGTTTCCTTGCACAAACAGCTTTGCACAGGGAGCTACAATGGGAATCTGAGCCTCTGGGGATGGTCCTGCTCTCTCCACCTGGAGCACAGAGGAGCAGAGCATGTCTCGCATGTGTTACTGTTGCCCCATTTGTAACTGAAAAAATAAGACATCGCCTGTGAATAGAACACAGCAGCTTCCTGGAGTGACAGGTTTATTTCAGCAACGCCTCAAAGTCTTCTTCCCCTCTATGGGGCTGATTTATCTGGAAACGATTAGGCAGCTCTGCCTGCAGGGATGCAGGAAGGCAGTTAGATCTCCCAAGGGGGTTCATAAAAACTTCTAGAAACCGGCTGCCAGCTGGGAGGATGAGGTGGGAGGGGAGGAAGAGTGAAAGGGATAGGGAGCAGGCTGAAAGAAGAAGCTGGAGAAGATAAATGATGCGTGCTGCTTGCTGTTCTGCTGAGGGTAACACAGCAAATTGGTGCAAAACCCATCAGCTCAGGCTGTGCTGAGGCAGCAGGATCAAGCAGGCAAGATTTGGGCTTTTAAGTAATTTCCTAGGGGGGAAAACAGGGGAATTTTATAAGAAAGAGTTTGGGAGCAATACAGCACTGGCATGGTCAGCAAAGTGTGCTTGCACCGGGACTGAGTCAATAACCTCCACTAGCTTGGAGTTTAACTCACAGCACTCCAAAAACATTGACTGGCAGACTGTGGCCATGCTCTGCAGACGTCGCGTCCAGCCATGGAAGCGCAGAACATTTCCAAAAGCTTATAGGGTTAGTGGGACAAGCCATCTTGGAGGATTCCCGTAGATGACAGAACAAACTTCGAGCAGCCATTGGCTGCACACTTTGTGTCCTTGGAAAAAAAGCTCTTACACCTTCCTCTGGCTCCGGTGTTGCTTCTCAACTTCAGTGGAGGGTTGAGAAAAATGATATATACAAGTTTCTTGCAGGCTTTACTGAGCATGGACGGGTGCTCAGGGAGTTTTCACATAGTTTATGGCTTAGCCAAATCTGATTGCTTGCTGTAAACTGCTGTGGGGATCACCCTTTTGAACATTACTTCTCTGATCCAGGGCATGGAAGATTAACTCTTCTGAATCACCGAAACAGCACAGGGTTCTCTGCACAACCAATGTAGGTTTTGATACAATTTCCAAAACACCTGGTTGACCTGCATCTAATCCCCATTTACAAATGTCATGTAGAAGCTGAGCTCTCTCTGGGCATGTCAATGATTGAGATTACAAATCCTTTTCCTGTTTGATGGCAAATATATTTTTAAAGGGTTTAAAGCTCGTTGTTGGCAGTCCAAGTAAAATCCATGTCAAGGTCAAACTCATCAGAGAACACAAATGATTTACCATCATTACTGTATATCATCACATAATCTCGAGGTAGAATTAATCACATCTCACTTTAGCTATTGCAAAGCTAATGTCTGAGCCTGCACACTGCTGGAGAGGAAAAGGCATCGTCTCCTGGCTCGGGCAGCCCTCTTGAAATGAAACGAATCCCCTTCACCATGTGGTTTGGATCCAACTTCCCAATGAATTCACAATCTGCACACATCTCTCTCCTCCTTAGTTCTCTTCTTTTTTTTGGATTCTTCCTTGGGTGCTTCAGGAACCAGGATGACCTTTCCAACATTCTTCTTCTCTTGCATCTGCCTCCTGGCATCTGCCACCTGATCAAAGGGCCACGAAGAGCCTATTTGGGGCTTAATCTTGCCACTTTGGATTTGCACTTCAATTTGGCAGTGGAGCACATCAGTTGGTTTAGTGTCAGAAACCATTTCTGTAGGTACTGTAAATACTCACGGTTGGGAGCATCTAGCATCCTTCCACTTCCAGCCCCAAACAGCAAGTGCTCAACAAAAACCAGGGCTTGGATAGCTCAGAAATGCAGGAGTGCCAGGGGCCGGGCTTGATGACAGGGGATTCTTTTAGCTTGATTTTTACTAAGCTAGGATATATTTTTTTTTTTTAAAAAAACCTGATTCCCCTGTTTATGCCTGAGGTTTCCAGTAAAAAACAGCTTTGACAAGAAACATGGCTGTGATTGTAATGACTGATATCATCGACCTGTTGGTCTTTCATCTCAGATTTCTCGCTAAGTTAAGAGGCTGCCTAACCTATGCCACCTGAAGTCCAGTTGCACCAGTTTGCTCTTTCTGTGCTCCCATGTCACTGGAGCCTGAGTACACTCTGCACTAGTAGTAACCCAAAGGCATTCTCTATATGATAAGCCATCTTGCAATGATGGACTCAGTGAGGAGCCTGTGGGTTTTATTTTTGCTTCCTTGGAGCACACAGTTCTAGCTCAGGCTTATTTGTACATCACAAAGTCCTTTACTCAAGCACATTTGGGGTCCTGGTGCCCATGCACCCCAACACCAAGTGTAGTGGGGAAGAGGTGCATAAGCCGTGGTGGAGACTAGCACTGAGGCTGGTGTGACCATGAGGACACGGAGAGCACCCACCCAGCCTGAGAGACCCCCTTAAATGCTGCATTGTTAATGCCTTGGAAGCACTGGGTGTGTTCAGAGCACTTTCATATTCCTGGAGGACAAAGACAGGAGCTGCTTGTAGGATCCCACAGCAGTTGGTGAGTCTACGGCTGCTCACGCTCTAAGCTGGTCTGAAATGGGCTCGTCACCCCACAAAGTTGAGGAGGAACCCAGGAGACAAGAGCAGGGGAGCAGCTAGCGGCAAGGAGTTGAAGGAATAACCAGGCATTGCTATTATCCCTCTTGGATTCCTCAAATTTCTGTCAGAGACAAGTCCATTGCTCCTGGAAAAATGGTCCTTGCTTCAGTGGAAGATGCTGCTGGATTTACCACGCGTAGCTGGATGTGATTCTGTGACTGATTCTATGATTTTACAAGTGTAGGTGGGGTGCTTAGTGACACGGTTTAGTGGTAGACTTGGCAGTGCTAGGTTAACTGTTGGACTAGATGATCTTAGAAATCTTTTCCAACCTAAATGATTCTATGTGTGCTTAGCCTCCACGTCATCCCAGGACATAAGCTTCATAGCCCAATCAAACCTTTCTGCCCATAATAACCCCACTGCCAATAATGTTGTTACAACTGTGAGCTATGGCATTCTCCTCTGAAGCCACTTTGCTCTCCCATGTTACATCATAATTATTGAAAGTACTGCCTAATTTGTCCATTATTATGGGGTTTACTAATTCCTCTGTTGCTGATTTGACATGCTGTGCTCAGCTCTGGCTGTTCTCACCCTCCGCTCTCTGGCAGCGTGCCAGAGCTGATGGAATCTGTGCAAGGCACAGCAAGGATTTTCGGCTGGGCTTTGCCTGAGTCCTCCCTTGGTTTGTTTTCCACCTGACTGATACCATCCCTGGATCTTTATTACTGCAAAATACCTTCAGATAGGTTCCTGGTCCTCTCTGGAGCAATGCACACAGCATCGGATTTGTTCGGATTTTTTGTTCGTGCTGCTAAGAGCAAATTCCCATCAGAAAACCCCATGCCCATCATTTATAATAAAGCTCTGTAGTCCCCTGCCAGGCAGCATGGTTCTGCATCATCCACTGACAGCCAGCCCTTTGCCTGGGTAAGAGATTTATTCCCTTGGAGATAGAGCAGTAATCAACCATCTCAAGACTGGAGCCACTGGCACGTGGGGCAGGTTTAACTGGCTGGCTCCTTTTGGTGATTTCATAGGAGTTCACTGATTCTGCGCTGATTTATAACATTGCTCAGACTTCCAGGTCCCACTGGTCCCTGCAGTACCATCCATGCCTTGGTACTGGTGTGGATTAAGCACACAGGGATTAGAGTGAAAGGGATGTGGCAGAAAGCATTATTTATTTCTGTCTGGGTTCAGCTCAGCGATCTGTTGACATCCTGGCATCAAGCTGTTATATGTCTCATCTGACGACTGCGGGTGTACAGGCACTAGAATAGTTAATAGATGCTGGTTATTGTTTTTAATAAGGCAGGAACCTGTGTTGGATGTGTGCGCTCCAGGCAAGGCTTGTGCTCTGCATGGCAGAGCCTGATGTAAGCCCTTTGCAGAGCCGGCTGCTGCTGGTGATAGACGCACGCATCTACCTCCCTTCCTCACCTGCTGCTTGCCCATCCCAGAGGTGTAGCATCCTGGAAGCATCAGTCACAGCCCTGTAAAAGTCTGGGTTTCTTCTCAGCTCTTGAGCCCGTATTGCCTCCTCTTGCCCCCATCTCCAAGGGCAGCACAGGCTTTCACCACGCAGCTCGCAGATGGCGCTTAGAATCTCATTCTGCCTTAGTGCTTTCCTTCACAGCTGCTCCCTCATTTACTGAGCAAAGTCCATTTAAGTGGCAGCAGGACATTATTTTTTCTTAATGCCATCATTAAGGGCTTGGCAAAGGTGCTCAGTCGTGCACTACCAAGGAAAAATGTGATGCTGGACTGTCCGTGAGGAAAGAGCAGACTGGGAGTCTGCTTCCTAGAAGATGCTCTGATATTTCCACTGAAGAGGAGGAACTGACTGCAAGGATTGTGAGATCTCTACCCACATGGTGAAGGTGGAGCAGTGTCTCCTCTCTGAAAGGGATGGTGATCAGTATCTGAAACAGCCAAGCCCTGCTGCTTCAGGATGGCAAACGCCAGCTCTGCACGCAACAGAAATGATGACAAATGTGGCACAGAGAGAATAAAATAAAATTCTGGTCAATAAAACCAGAATGCACCAAGGGGAATGACAAAGATGCTGGGAGAACTGCATGCACCCTAGCCTGCTGTGCAGTTCCTGCTTCTGCACATTTTTGACGTCTGGCCTCAAGACATCACAAAAAAACAGCTGGTTTTCTAATCAGCACCAAAACCAGCGTGACTGAGGATGGCAAAATGATGGTGCCCTTGTGATCAGCTGCCAGTAGCAGATGTTGAGCTGTGATAGAAATGCTGCAGTCTCAACCCAGAGCTGTGCTTGCTTTCCTGCTGCAGTGCAGGACTGTTGTCCGCTGGAGTTCGGTCAAGGTTAGCCCAACCAGTGCTGCTGCTTCTGGAGCAGCACTGCCAATCTCCAGTAAATTCTCTAACTTTCCAAAACTTACAATTTCCAGTAAAATAACCTATTAGGTCTTTGATAATGATAAATACGAAAAAAAAAAAAAAACCTCTTGGAGCTTGAAGTACAAAGCTATGAAGTTACTTCATTTCAAAGAGTGGATAATTCATTGAATCATGAAGATAGAAAGGCTGGAAAGCTTTGGTTTTCAGAATAAATCCACCCTAGGAAGTCAGGGCACTGTTGTTTAAACAACAAACATCTCTCTTGCAATCCCATGGCCCCCTCGTCAATAGTTTGGGTTGCAAGGATTGCCTCTCCTTGCCTGTGATGCCAATGATGGAGAGCAAAACCACAGAAAAACATCACAATGAACTTGTAAGGGTCTTGCTGGATGCTGTCCAGGCTGTAAGAAATGCGGCCAGCAAGCCAGCAGAAGATGACACATAAAGGAAGGCAAATACAGCAGCTGAGGGCATGGCCAGTGAAGGGCTCAGACGCTGGCAGAGAGCTGCACCTTTGTAGTGGGCTGATGTACCCAGCTGGAGGTGTGAATGCAACTGCTGAGATAATACAGGGCTTCCTGGGGAAGAGGTTTCAAACCCATAAATTTTTGTGCTGCACTGTCCCAGTGGTTCTCCCAGCAGGTTTGTCCTGTGGGGTGGGACGCAGCTTGCAGATGGAGATGTGTAAATGTAGGTCTCTCCACACACAAAAAACATGGTTACTTCCTTTAAATGCAATGTCTTCCAGGCAGTGTTCGCCTACAATCCTTCTCTGAGGGACAGGCAATGGCACTGCCTTGAAAGCCTACACTTTTCTTTGAGTGATGTGCTCTCTTCTCACTGCTGCATTAGCAATTTCAGGTGACCACTTGGTCTTCACTTCACCTGCCACAAACAAAGTAAGGCAGCCAGGTGTGAGCAACCTCTGGGATGAATCCAGCAGGACCTGAGAGCACCTGGATTTTCGGTGCTCAGCTCTGGTCAGGCACCTCCATCTTCCAAACGGAGGAGCCAGTAAGGCCACCCTTGGCCCTGTTGCTCCTCTTCAAGAACTTTCAGATGTGTCTGCATTTTTTCCCTCTCTTTTTTTTTTTTTGGAAAACATATTGTCTTTAATCAGGATTGCAGCTCCCCTGCAGCTCATGATTTCACCTCAGATGTTTGCAGATGGTTAATAACTCTTGACTTTTGACTCTAAGTGACAAAACAGCTGGTTTATTTCATAAAGTCCTTTTAAACACTGTTTCTTGAAGGAAGGAAGAAAAAAGCCTTTAAGAAGGAAAGAAAGGAGAGCAGGAACTGACTGGAAGAGAATTTGGACAAGGAAGATGATGAAGAAAGGAAGGAAGGGAGCTGAGTATGCGATCAAAGAGAGCCTAAGTGTGTAATGGCCACAGCAATTAGCAAAGACAAGAAGAAGCTGCAGGGCCTAATGCAAAGGGACAGCCAGTCCTAGAGAAAAAGCGTAAAAGCATTTGGCATGTTTGATCTCACAATCTGGAGGGCATAACGGCATCCAACTGCTTCCTAAAAAGAATTTGGGTTGGGAAGCACCAGAGGAAGGTGCTTAAGCCAGAGGACTACACTCACAAACACGGACATAGTACAAAGCAGTCAGGGTTCGTTGACACTGGAAATTGAATTTACTTTCCATGTATGAGAAATAGGACGCTCCGAAGCAGCTTCTAGCAGGCAGAGTGGGCACAGGGGACACAGCTGATGTGAAGGCAAAGGCTGACAGGTTTGTGAAACAAATTATTTGATGTGGAGTCTGCAACAGCCAAGGACTCAACACAGTGGGTGGGAAGTGGGCATCCAAAACAGAGCATCCTCATCCAACCTCATGGCTCCGAAAGAGGCAGTAACCTTGTTCAAAGTAGCAAGGAGTCACTTTGGGTGTCTGAGCATAGATACACTGTGGTAGTCACTGCAAGGTACCTATCTGCTGTTCCAGGGGTCTTAAGGCATGCTCAGAGGAGCTGCGTCCCGTGGGACATCTGCGCTGGCGTTAGGACTCATTCCCTTGTGGCAGCAGGCTCCAGCTGTGCTCTGTGACCCAGACGTGTTCCTGTGTGGTGGGACGCTGAAGCTGCTGAAGACCAGGTGTTGCACCCATGCCCCAAGAGCTGAGCCACAACGTTGCCTGTATTTGCAGGCAGCCCCTGCTGCTCACGCACTGTTCTGTGGTTTTCCTGACATCCTCCCCATTCCTTTGTTTCTGTTTCTGTCTGAGCTTTCGTATGTGAATGTTTGAGCTTGTTTATCTGTTTCAGCTGAAAAACTCCAAAAGCTCCGGCAAAATGCTAATAAGCAGCATTAGCTGAAGCTAATTGAACTGCTTCTATGATCCTCCATAATTATCTCCTGGTACAGCACCCTGAGAAAGGCTAAGAAAGGCAGGATGGATGCCAGAGATAATCAGATACCAGATCTGGGAGAAGCATTTCATTTTCTTATCCAAATTAAGATTTTTTTTTTTTTGGATTGATTACCTCACTAAATATTTGCTGTTGAGAGCAAACTAAGCTAGTTCTGGTGGGGACTGCAAAGGGAATGACGGGTGCTCAATTATTTACAGACTTGCTTGGCTAGCTGAGCGTGCGCCAGGAATGCAAAGAGAGCCGTCACCAGGAATCTCATCGGAGATTTTTCATTGGGAGTAAAAAGCGAGCAATGACAAGGGGGAAGGTTCTCCTGAGTCAAAATGCTGAAACTTGCCCGGTGATAAATTGAGCTGTCACCAGGGCTTGATTATCACATCCAGAGCATGCCTTCCCCCAATCTCTCCCCAAACTCCTCGAGTTTGCAGACAAGGAGCATATATTGGGCTGGCACAGACCTTTGAGGTCAGCAGGTGTAACTGCTTGCAATCACCAGCAGTGCCTTTAGAAATCACCATTAATAAAGGCTCTAGATTTGTCCTAACCCAGTGTGTAGGTCCCTTGTTGGTGCAGCCCTTAGTTGGGTTGGACGTACTGCACGCTCAGCCTGCGGCTGACTTGTTGCTGAGTGGTCAATGCCTTGCTCATCCTGATCTTTCATGGTTCTCTGTAACTCACAGAGATAGAGACAGCTCTAAGCAATTAAAATCAGATTTATAAGCTGTGCATAGGTGATGCAAGTAGTCACAACGTTTTACGAGCATGGTCCAGGAGAGCTGCAGCCACAAACCAAACAATTGGCTTGCAAGAGAAGCAAAATTCATATATTTTTTCAAAATGGGAGAAGGGGAAGCTGGCAGCAGTGGCTATTAATAAGCTATGAAAGATGGGTTGCTGTTTAGGAAGCTCAAATATCAATGAAAAGCTACACAGCTGAGCAGCGCTAGCAGTGCGAATGGTTTTTATACAGAGATATCTATCAAAAAGAAAAGGAATTCTTGCAGTGGCATTGCATATCTCACTGGCTGCAGATGCTAAAACTGTCGTTAAAAATCTAGAAAATCTTAGGGTGGTTGAAACTGTCTATTTCAGAAGAAGCAGGATAATGTCATCTTACACTCACTGCAAAATAGGAATCATATGAGCCCCAGGCTAGGGGGAGGTCATTGCATTGTCCACAGAATCAGGGCTGGCAAATAATGGTCCAGCCAGTTAGAAGCTGCTGATCAGAAAAATGCCCTCCAAGGATTTAGACTTCTTCCTGTCTCTGCTCGTAGGTACCCAATTGCACCAGCCCATGCCAGCTGGAGCTGTGATGTCAAACCCAGACCAGGGATTGAGAGTTTATCAGGACAGAGACAAGCTGCTTCATCCCTGTTGCTTCATGCTCCTACTGACACCGCTCATGTTTATTCATCCCATTATGAAGTTTCTATTTGTTCAATTGTAACGTTAACCAGGCAGGATGCCAAAATACCATCTGCTAATATTCAGTATCTAAATATGACAATGAGATGATTGCAAGTTCAGCTTTACATGCTGTTATGAGATGGTGCTAGTCTGATAAAGGCAACTCTGTTGACATACTATATATGCAAACTTCTTTTAGGCCTTATCCACACCATAAGTTACTGGAGAAACTTAGATGTGTGTATGTATATGTATTTTCTAGTAATGGGCTTTCATCCTGATCAGCTGGAGAGGGGAGCAGGATGAGGCCATCTTACTGTCTGTTTGTGGAGTGCTGTGTTTTCGACAATACCTGCTCCGTCTCACCGCCAGGACAACCTCAGCCTTTCCTCATGTTGCACACTCAAGCACCCATCTCCGTGGTCCCCGCATGGTTCCCAGCAAGCCCAGGTCTAGTTTTGCACTGGTGAGCCCCAGGCTGGACCCCACCCTCCAGAAGTGGTTTCACAAGTGCCAGAAACAGGGGAAGGCTCGTTTCTCTCGGCTTGCCTCGCTGCCTACATGCTTGCTAATGCAGCCCAGGATGCTGTTAGCTCTCCCGGCTGCAAGGGCAAGCTGCTGACTCCTGATCAACCCATTGCACATCAGAACATTGGCTCCTTTTCTGCTAAGCCAAGCACTCAGCTGGTCAAGCTATACTTTTGAATGATTTGGGGGGCCGGGAGAGACATCTGTATGCAGGGCCATGCACTAGGTAGCTGAGGAACCTCCGAGTAAGAAAATGAATTTTAGAAAGATGTTTAAACTTGTCTATGGAAACAGCTAAAAAAACCAAAAACAAACAAAAAATAGTAGAGAACATAAAGCAGCCCTTGCTTTTGGGCTCCAAACTCTTTCCAGCCTGAACTTAACTCACTTCCACTTCAGGCACTGCTTTGCTCCATGTGTCTCCCAAGGTCTCTGGTTGGTGATGCTGGAGCACCCTCCAGACCACCATGAAGCCCCCAGTAGATGCACCAGGGAGGCAGCCTGCGGCACAGCCTCCATACGTTTTCTCACGAAGGCTGGACAAGCCCACATACTGGGTGGCTGGAGTCAGCTGCAAACGTAGTTCTCAGCATGGTCACCCATGGCCACTTCCAGCATGGATACTCCTGTTCAGATGAATACCAGTGCACCAGGAGTGCCCGACACTCCTCTGTCCCACAATGACAACACTGTTGGCAAGGCAGAATCCCCCAGACCCTCTCTGGGTGCCAGCTGAGCTTGCTCTATCCCACCACAATGCCAATGACCTTGAGGGCACTAATAGCCCTTAACAGCCTCACCTGGAACCCAACCCCACACCTTGGGCTCAGGAGCCCCCATTTCAGTTCAGCCAGGGCAATGAGCCCATGCCTGAGCTACGTCAGGGAGTGCTGGTCTCCAGCTCAGCCACAGCTGCCTGTTCCCAGGGTGTCCAGGCACCCTGCAGGAACACTACAGAGCCAATGGAGTAGTTAAGTTGGGCACTTAGTGCTTGAGCTCTTACAGCCAGGTAGGTTAACCACAGGACCAGCACCCCTCCACCTCTCCGTTGTATGGGGAAAGGGTTTTGCTGTAGGAAATCTCTGCAGTAACTGTCTCCAGCCCTATTTTACTTTCCCAAACTTCCGGGTGTTTGCCTTCTCCTGGCCATTTTCTCCTGCCCCACTACAGGCTTTCGCATCTGCTGCTTTGCTACTGGGGAGAAACATGGAGCAACAGTGGCACCGAGTGGGCATGCATAGGAACAGAACAGCTAAAGCACGGTGTAAGGGGACGTTAGAGAAGCAGTACATAGGACTAAGACTCACCATAAAGCTATTTACGGTCAGGGCATCCCATAATATTATCTACAGCTGGTAGAAATCCAGCACTGAATGGCAGAGTGGGTTGAGGACCTCCAAGGACTGTTTCTCCAACATGGTTTGGATGTACCAGGAAAGGCAAAGGGGACTTGAAGGGGCAGTTCAGCCTCTTCTGAAGCAGCATTATCAACAGACATCCTTCCCACCAGCAGTTCAAACAGACCTTGGTAAAATGAGGACCTGACAGAGGTCAGCTGTGCAGCTTCTTGGGGCCTCTCATCTGCTCACAAGCCCTAGCAGGGCACCACTGGGCAGCACCCTCTGGCTGAGTGGTTCAGCCACAAACACATTTGGAGACCTGCCGGCATCCCCCTTCTAGTCTCTGGCCTCAATATTTAAATGCATCACCTTTCTCCTAAAATCAGCATCCTCCAGAGTTATTTCACTCACCGGTTCTGGGATCCCAGCTGCCAGATACAGGTAATACCTGGGGCTTGTATGAACCTCCTGAAGGTCTTTTGACCCCACCCTGCAACAATGAGTGTCACAAGTGAAACCCATTTCACAGGTGAAGCCTATATGAAGTGTATGCAGTGTGTTGTCATCACTGCTGATAAGTCTCCCTATTGCTCTCTCCAGCCTCAGAAATCTGCTGGACCCTCTCTGAATCGTTTTTGGCAGGGGGGCAAATGAAGGCAGCTGCAGTATTTGCATCCATGTTGCTCCCTCTATGAGTTTACTTCCTTGGTACTTAGAAATTGAGACTTTGGAACATAGAGACAGCAGTCTCCTAGGACCTGGCTGTGGTGTGTTTGGGGATTTAGCAAGCTCCTTCTGTTCATGTGGAAGGAGGAGGAACTTATTGTGGTGTTACTGCAAAAGCCACACTCAAAGCTGGCCATCAGGCTGAGGGAGATGCTGAGCTGTGGATGCTGCCCAGGGAAGCTACAGGTAGGCACCTTTCCTAGGAACAGGATGGGATGGGCCTCATGGCTTTGCACCATCCTCCCTTCCCCACTGAGGCACATCTCCCAGGCTGAGATCTAACCTTCTGTAGCATCATCAAGTAGCCTGTGTTGGTCTGGAGATCATCTGGCCCATCCCCACCCAAAGCAGGTCCTCCTTGCCTGGCTTTTAACCCCTCTACTGACCTAGCAAGACCAAGAGGGTGCTGAGTCTGACATGGGGAAGCACTGCTGCAGCTGTGAGTGGGTTGGTTTAGCTGATGAAGAGTTTCTTCCATCCCACAGGTGCTTTCTCTCCATGTGAAAGTGCTGGTCACAGGCTCCTGTGAGCTCTTTACAGCAGCATGGAGCTGTTGCTGTATCATATGATGTGACCTGGAAGCAAGGTGGGAAGGGAGGAGGCAGTATGTGAGGACAGCTGGACAGGTCATAGTGAAACCGTGGAAGTCCTTGCTGCAGTGAATGCTAGTAGCTTATCTGAGTGATTGGAAGCATTAAAGGAAGAAAAATTCTTTTCTAAAAAAAAAAAAAAAGCTAAAATGTGACTTCTGGCTCAGAAGATCCCTAAAAACCAGTATTTGGGTGTGTTGGAGAAATGGCCCTCTATGCTTGCTGGGATTTACAGCCTTTTTTCAACATCTGTAGGTGGCAGTGAGATGCTGGGCTGCATGCGCCTTGCTCTGACCCCATGCAGCAGTCCATGTGTTTGCCCATGTTAAAGCAAACTGGTTTGAGTTTACCAGAGCACAGAGTGACCTGCCTGGGGATCCGTCCTCCTGGTACCCCCCACCCTTCATGCTCTCCATGAGCCTTATAAGCAGTTAGTCTATTTTTATGTTTGAATAATTAATAGAAAAGTTAAATCCTAAAAAGATTAAAATTAACCACTGTGAAATGTCATTAGAATTAAGTGTAAAATCAATGATTGTCTTTTTATAATTACAACTTTTTTCACAGTTTTAATGCATTCTGTGTCCTGATGTGAATTTTGTGCCTTTCCGGATTAAAAGCCTTCCTTGTTACAGATCTACAGCCTCACAGGGTGTGATTCAGACTCACCTCCCATATCAGTGCCTCCCTGCGAGGAGTGTGTGCATGTCAGCAGAGAGCTAAAGGAACGGGGCAGAGAACAAGGCTACTGCAGGCAGGGATGAAGTGCAGCTGAGATGAGCAGACTGCATAAGGGGGCCTGGGGGGAAACCTGAGTTAATTACCTTTATAGCCAAACTCACAGCCTGATAAAAATTATCCCCCTGGAGTAAGAGATAAAGTAGTTAACTTACATGAGAGAGGTGCGATATGGATGGGCTTGTGACTGCGAATCCTAGTCAGCCTCCAGAAACATTGGCTTCATACAAACTTTCCTCTTCGCTTTGCAGTGTCACAGGAATTAGTGCAACTTGAATCACCTTGATGTCCCCGTTGGCTGGTTATTTAATAGCGGATGTGGCTGATCTAGATGTGCTGCTGAAGATGCCCCTGAGGCCAAAGAGCTTTTCAACACTCTTTTTGCTTGCGCTGCGTGGCCAGAACCACGCTTCTCTGTCCTCACCAAGCTCTAGTGTTAAGTGCATGAGGCAGAGCGGAAATAGCTGCACCTTTCTGGTTACTTTTCACAATTTTCTCTTTCTCGTTCCTACGGGGCCGATTTTTATTCTTCAAGAAAGAAAGAACAACGCCAGGAACGTGAATTAAAGCAAAAAGCCGAAAAAAATGGGGCGCAGCGCGGTGCCCCCCGAGCCCGCACGGCTGCAGCCGCTGCTCCCGCGGCCCCTTCTGCCTTGTCCCTGATGTCCCCTCGCTGTCCCCCCTGTCCCCACCCCCGCTCTTTGTGCTTTTTCCTACAGCCAGAGAGCCCCGGCCGCCGCGCCCATCCCCATGGAAACTCCGGGCCGCCCGGGGCCACCCGCCTGGGCGGAAAGGGCAGTCCGAGAGGGGACAAAGGGAGAGCTGGACAAAGTGCGCGGCAAGCGGGGGGAGCCGGAAAACTGGGCTGGATTCGCGAGGAAAAAGGCAAAAGAGCGGGGAGAGAAACGTGGCAAAAGTTGGAGGCTGAAAGGGAGGGGATGGGGCCGGGGTGTGGGGAGCGCTAGAGCCCCCGCAGCAGCGCTGGGGGCTTTGTGCACCCCCCGAGATGGGGGGGACACAGAGGAGAAGCACCGAGCTGGAGGCAGCGGCAGAGTCCAGGAGCCGCGGGGGAAGCGGCGATTCCCGCGGAGCTGAGCGCATCGCACCGGGACGCGGGTAGGCGATGCGCAGGGCCTGGGTCACGGGCAAATCCTGCGGGTGCTTCGGGGCCTGGGAGGGTGTCCCCGCCGGGGGGGGACGGGGGACAGCGGGGGAGGTCAGGCGGGTTGTCCCCGCGCTGGCCCGACGCAGCTAGGTATCAGGGGAAACTGAGGCACAACCCTCACCGCGGTACGCGGGGCGTAGCACGGGGGGAAGATGGCAATTTGCTGCTGCTGAACAAGTTGCTCTCGGGGTAAAATTTTTTTTTTTTTTTTTCAAGTGAAGATAACGTGATGCTTAAACTGATCGGTGTTCCTCAGAAGAAAGAAATTCCATTTCCCTGCGCCAGCCCTAAAATGTGCCCTGAATATATACGTTGGGAACGGCTCTGTTCTGGAGACATCGATCTCTACCACAGCTAGAAGTTTTTTTGGGTCTCGCGGTGCTAGTAGCATGCAGAGATTGCTGACACCATTTTTTTGTAAGGAATAATGTCAGAGGGAGTGCTTTCCACTTTCTGGATGCTTCAAAACAAAGTATTGTTACTGTAGACTGTGGAGCACCATCTTGCTGATGGATTTTACATATGAAATGTGTGTATGTGTCTACAATCATGCATGTGCATGTGGAAGATGGCATTTTTTGATGGGTAATGGTGGGATTGCACCTAACCTGCTTTCTAGCAGACTTTTCAAGTGTTTCTACAAGCACATGGTTACGGCCTCTGCTGGTCTGGTGCCTCACGATGATCTGTTGTGCAGGCTGAGGAACATGAGGGTCACAGCATCCTCCCCACACAGGCATGCGCTCAAGTAGCTTATTGTTGATATTGTCTCTTGTGGTGCAATACTAAGCTTTAGAAAGTCCTTGTAGGGAAGTGAAGGGGAGGACTTTATCCTTGCTTTTTGTGTTTCCAGTCCCGAGGTCTAGGAGGTCCCAGCTCCTCTGCTTCTAGGTCTGTGGTGCCACAAACTGCACAGCATCAAGCCATGGGAGGAAACCTTTTTTGCCTGACTTGGTTTCCAGCTGCTTATGTGGGGGAGCATCTACAGCAGCTGCTGAACTCTGCGCAGGCTGTTTGCCGCTTTCTGGGTGGCTTCACTTCCAAGTGCAGTATTTGCTCCATTCCTAGTGCCCAAGTGAGAATTAAAATTAGTTTTTTCACAGGAGTGCCAGGCCAGTAGGGATAGGGTGTGAACCAGATCTCTGTCCTTGGACAGCTGGTGGTGTGGGTGACCAAGAGGTCTCATGTGCAACCTCCAGCCTGTACATGGCAGCAGAGCTGACCTGGACTCCCCCAGCTGCTGCCAGGCTGGAGCTGAACCATTGTGGGTGTGCGAGACAGGGCAGTGTTTCCCCTGTGCTGCCCCAGGCTGGGTGCATGGTCTGTCTTGGACACCCAGCCTGGGATGTCCCTCCCTCTTGCAGACATTTGGGGACCCCAGCTGAGGCTGTATTTGGTAAATCCACCCATGCTGGGCACCTTTGTTGCTCCAAACTTCCTCTGGCTGCTCATTGCTGGCTGCATGTCCAAGTTCCCCATCAGGGATGCACTGCTGCGGGTGGTGATGTGACAAGGGACACTCAGGTAATGCTCCCAATTTCCTGCATCTGGTCTCAGCCATTTTGCTCTGCTCCATCTGAAAAATAGGCTCAAGGGGGACTGGAGAGCCACAATTTTGAAATCAGTGGTCCATAGGCAAGGGGTATTGGATTTGGGGTTTCTGCTAGGGTCTGCCCTTCCTGTCACCACAGTGGTGGCTTTTAGTCTGCTCTGTTTCCTGTGTGTGCTGTGCCATCAGCGTCTCAGTCCTGCAATGATTTTCACAATGACAAATACAAGAATAGTCTGTAGCTGTCTTTGCTTTGGCACTCATATGGGCCAGTCTCAGTTTTAATTTTCCGATTTGGGGATGGGATCCAGCCTGCATCCCAGAAATATCTGCTCCTGTCTTCTGCTGCTCAGGTGCTTCATTTTGCCCTGGTGGTTATTGCCTCAGTATCCCAACAGGAGCTGGTCATGCCTTCTCATTTCATCTGTCTTATCTGGGATGTGAAAATAACTCCTGCTGGGATGAACTGCAAAATGCAAATCAAACAGTTGTATATATCCCGGTCATAAAAGGTTACAGCTGAGCTGCCTTTAAAAGAGCATCTGCTGTAATTTAACTGTAAGCTTGTGGAAAATCAGCCACTTGCTGAATTGTGCCCATGCCCATGAGTGTCCGTACAGCCACCAATGCCAGCCCATGGCACTGAAGGCAAAAGCTTCCCAAACTGGCTCTGTGTCTCATGATGAGATGTTAATTATCAGGGGAAACAAAATGCAGGTGTCAGTGATGGATGTCTTTTAGATGATCTCTGACAGTCCCGCTCGGAAAGACACTAGGGGGTTTGAAGACATGGGTGATGTGGTGGTCAAAGCAACCTGGCTGTGTTTTGGGTGTGCTGGGGTGTTGCAGATATGGATGGCAAAATAAGGTGGTGGTGGTGGGGGGCAGGGGAACACTATAAAGAGAGGATTACAAGTTTAGGAAAAAGAAAATATGCAGCGAATTGTAAGGATTTGGAGAAAACCCTTCCCTGTTGCAGATGCACAGGTTAATGGTCTTCATGGCCCACAGCTTCTAAAGCTTTATCCTCACCTTGGTGTTACTGGCTCTTTGGAGGTTTTATCAGGTAATTGGATGGTTGCATATAGCATAAAACCTTTAGCTACGGATACTACAAAACAGTCCCAACTCTGAAATGGATTTTCTATGCTGTTTATTTAGGTGTGCAAAGAGATTTTTGAATCTCCCAGCACTGACAATGCTGCCCTGGAGCACTCTGATGGGAAGTGGTGTGCCTCTGCTCAAGTAAGACATGCTTCAGCAGCCATCTTACTGCTCGAGTCTTTGTCTTCCAAAAGGCTTTTCCCAGCTGTTTATAAGGTGGTAAATTATCTTGGTTCACCCTGTGCCCCTGCATCCTTGCTCGTGCCTCCTGTTCTTCCCATCTACAGTAAATGGACGCTGGAAGGCAACTGGGATGAGCTGGGGGCCGATTTGCACCTTGCTTGGACCCCCTGCAGCTTTTTCACTCCCGTAACGCTTATGTACTGAGGACATGTTACAAACACCTTATAGCATTATAACAGATGTTACAAACATCTTTGTCTCTGTATCTAAATGGGGATATTGCTCTGGTCTCAAAACATGCTGCCCAGCTAATGAAATTTCATTATCATCTCCTCCCAGGAAAGGGGCTGTGGTGCCTGTATTGCCCAGCACCAAAAACAACCTACCTGCATCTGTGCTGGTCACTCCAGTCTCTGCTTTCCAAGTTTGTCGCGTGTGAGGGTAACAGAGGGACAGTCAGCACCTTGGGGAAGACTGGCCAAGCTGTGAAGGCGCAAAGATGCCTGGAAATGCCCTTGAGCACTGCTGATTAGGGAGCACTTTTGCGGGAATGGTGGGTGGTTCGCCGTGTGTTTTCTCTGTTAGAAATGTGCCATTTTCACCAGGATCTGCTCAAACTCCCCCTTGACTGTTCCTGTTTATGGTGCAATAAGGGTTGATTGGAGCAGGCTTTGCTCCAGATGTCACATGCTGATTGGCTGGTAGGAATTTGGGCATGCATACTACTGGGCTGTGCATTACCCCACATGTGAGAGCGCAGGCAGTTGGAAGGGCAAGGCAGGTTGCAGAGATGCAATGAGCCTCAAGTGAGCTTGAATCAGTGGAAATGTGGGTTCTTTTGAACCTCATCCACCCTCCAATTCGGGGGATGTAGCCTCCCAAAATTGTATTAACAGTTGGTCAGTGTCCTCTCCGCCCATGAGGAACACACATAGTGCAGCCACAGGCTGTGTGAGATTTGTTTCCTCTTTTCTGCTCTACATCAGCACTTTATTACTTTGTTGAAGATTTATTATATGACTTTTTTTAAGCTCAGCCTTTATTCGTCCTGCAGATAGGTGTTTTCTAGACTTAATGTTTTCTCAAGGTACAGGTGGGGTTGCAGCACTACACTGGCACTACCGTTAGTTCACAAATTTATTTATTTCAAGGATTATTGATTTACTGGGTATCTCTTTCAGCAGGAAGGGTTTTGTCTGATAGAGGTTAAACCCCTGCCTTCCCTCCCATCCCCTAGAGCTGGATTTTAACTTCTTGCAAGGAAAATCACAGCAAAGAGGGGAAAAATGCTGGTTCTAATTTCTTACCTGCCCCACCGACGTTTTGCAGTGTTGCCCTTCAGAGCACAAGCCCCAGGTGCCCTTACACCCATTGAAAAATAATTCTCGAGACAACTGAAAACCCTCTCAAGGCCCCAGAGTATCAGTAATGGGAAAACCAAATGCTTTGCTTTTGCCTGGGATGCGCTGAGGTTGCTAGTGCTGTGCCTCTTCGGTGTAGCACCGCATGACTTCACAGCCCAAATTTTCCCTAATTAAGAGTGTGTTTGGGAGTAAACGATACTCTAGAAATCATGTAATTTAGAAATGCAGAATGTGGGCTGTCACAGCAAGGAATCGTGCAGAATTTGATCAATTGTTTAGTAGCTCAGAGGATGTAAAAGGGTGTAAAAGGGTATTTCGTGTTGTTTTGACACCTTCTAAAATTTTTCCAACGGAAGATGCACCTAGAGGAAAATTAAAATCTTGATTGACAGCTTGCTTAAAATAAAACACAATGGCTGCTTTTTCTTTTACCTCTCTGCTTAAACCACAGGTTTCTGCATTTTTCATCATGACAAATGGAGCTTTCTTTGTTATTGTTAGTGTTCAGTGTCGTAAGCTAAATCCTCTGTCATCTTTATCTCTCTTGGCTTCTACGACAAGGATGCTGTGATGATGCTCTGGGAGATGCAGCAATTAACTCTACTCCAGGATTTAGCTCTGCCCTCGGTTGAGCTAGAGATGCTGCGGAAAGGTTGCCAGAGATGCAGATACAATCCTACATCCAGGTTTTTGCTGCATCCCTGCTGCTGAGGGAGATATGGATCATACCCAGAATTATTGCCCATCCCTGTGGAAGGAGGGGATGCTGAGAGATGTCGATTTGCAAGGGAGATGGATCTGGGCACCAGGTTTTCATGCCGCCTCACTGCTGTGCAGCAGGAGCAGGGTGTTGAGACCCCCCCAGTGATGCAGGGGGTGCAGGATTTTTCAGTTCTGGTGCTGATGCTGTGCTCATGGTGAGGTCTCTGTGGCGCAATGGACGAGCGCGCTGGACTTCTAATCCAGAGGTTCCGGGTTCGAGTCCCGGCAGAGATGA
>VXAL01016572.1:0-105652 GCA_013399475.1 Chauna torquata
GGCGGCGGCCGGGATCGCTCTGCCCCTGCCCGCCCCCCTGCCCGCCGCGGAGAGCTCCGCGTGAGGGAGGTGCGCCCGCACGTCGCAGCGACTTGCCGCCCTCTTTTTCGTTTTCGACTTTGTTTACTTACGGTTCGCGTCTTTTCCTCTGGATTTTCCTTCTGTTCGCATAGCGCGCCGATAGAGTCGCTTTGATGTTTTTTTATGGTAAGTTTGAGATGGGTGGGTTCTTCCGTTCATGGTAATTCTGTGTTTTGTTGCTCAAAAAGTGTGTGGAGATGAGGTGCTTTTTTTAAACAGTGCTGTTTCCCATGCTGCTGTTAGAAGAGATACATTTCTGAAATGTTTTCTGTTTTATAATGTTTTGAAAAAGAAATTATTTTCCTGAGCTGTGAAAGAGAATTATTTCTGGACGCTAGGTTAACTAAAGATTTACGTTTCTTATAAACTGAGTTTATTTGACTTTGCGCTGGTGAAAGCAAAACCTCCTGCCTAATGACTGCCACAAGCTAATATTTTACGATGCTTAGTTTGTGCTTTTTCAGGAGGAGGAAAACAGACTTCAGTTCAGCCGTTCAGACAGGTCTGAAATACTAAGCTATCTTCCCAGCAAAGCTAAGAGCCAAACCCGAGTTTGTATGTGAGACTTGAGCTTCAACAAAGGAAGGTTTTGCCTGAATTTGTCCTCTCGGTACTTCTGAAAACTCCCAGCAAGGCTGTCGGGTCTGCTGTCGCCGGTGCGCGGCTATTCCTGCAGCCTTGCACAGGCTGCTGGGCTGCACGCTGCGCTCTACCCTGTTCATTCCTGAAGAGAGTGCTTGGGTGTCAGGTCAGCAGAGGAAGTTGATGTGGCAGCCTCCATGCTGGCAGCAAATCATTGGTATTTCTTTGTGTTTAGGACTTGCAGCGTAGAGTGCTACAGGAGGAGAGCGTCCTGTATATGGAGATGGCCAGCTACTTCTTCAGTCACTGGCTTGATGTTGGCTACAGCCCTTCAATGCTTAAGTCGTAACTAGCATTTTCACAGTTTGCCTTCAGTGACAGAAACAATCCCTGATAAGCTATCTCCTCCTTGCGAAAGACCTTATCCTCTAGGGAGAAACCAGCCCTGGAGAGTTACTCTTCACGCCTGTGCCTGAGAGGTGCCTCACTTGCACAGCTCTTTCTAAGGATGCTACGTGTTTAATGTTGTTTCTGTAACTAAAGCAGCCTGTCGGGGACATGAATGTCAAATTGCTGCTATGTTACTTGGTGCTGCTGACAGAATAATGCTGGATAACATGCATTCTCTTAACAACAAGTGGGAAGTTTTATAACTGGCACTGGTAATAGAAGCGTGGTTTTCGTAGTAGCTAACGTGCCTCAGTGTCCTGCTGCTGACTGTGGATGACCTTGGACGACCGTCCTGTGGCTCAGCGTCTGCCAGGGCTCTGCCACTTCCCTGCGTCGCAGGGGTGGCAGAACTTCGCAGCCTGTGCCCCGCTGAGGCCCTTGCGTGGGTGTTGCTCTAGGAGCTCGTAGTGGCACCGCTGGGCTTGGAGGGCCCCGTGCTCGCGCTCGTCCCATCCCCCAGGCCCCGCACCAGTGCTCCCTGGACTTCTGTTCGTCTTTGCAAATGTCACCTAGGCCTGCTTAGAAACACCAGGCTCCCTGTTGGACAGGCTTGGGGCTTTGGTGTACTCGAGCAATGCTGCCTTTTCGCAAGTAGCCTTTCAGAGTTGTGAGGGGGTTGGTTGGTTGGTTGGTTTTGTTGTTGTAGCGTAGGAACAAACACAAAAAAACAACAGTGAAGTGCCGTTCAAATATCTTACTTCTTGAAAGAACCAGAACTGGTGATTTTTGGTTTGGCCAAATAACAGTCATCTTTATGACTCGCGTTTTGTGCAGCACAGGAATTTCTGAGCGATGGGCCGTCTCTCCTGTGACTCCACATGCAGCAGCTCATTAACTTGTCAGGCTTCGTTGTTGCTGTGTAAACTTCTGTAATGGATTTTCCATGTACCAAGAAAAATCAAGCAAGCTATTTTTGTCTCATTTTCCTTCACAATCACCATTTGCTCCTCTTGTGTGGATAGGTCACTGTCCTCTTTCTGTGGGGAAGGAAAATACTTTTCACAGTGGAACTCAAGGTCATGTTCTAGAACTATATATGATGGTTACTTTGTGTGGTTTTTTTTTGTTGTTGTTTGTTTTTTTTAAATTCAGGCAGTTGGAGACTCTTCCTTTGAGGAGCCTTTTTTTGCTACACATTTGAGGCATAGTGGCAGCAATTGAAGAGGGAAGCAGAATGTGTTTTTCTGAGATGTTAATTGTTAAAAATACTTGATTAAAGAGATCAGCAACAGTGTGTTAGATACCCAGCTGTCCTATCCCCGTAATTCTTCTTGGCCAAGAAGAGGGTGGAAAGAAGCTGGAGGGATGTCTTTGCTGGAGTAAAGTTCTGTAAGTCAGGTTGCATTTTGTTTGTCTTTTCTTTTTAGCCCGTTTGGCTGCTCACTACTGCTCACTGACATCCTTTACTCGCATCTTTTTGCGCTATGGCAACATTACTTCAGTGCAAATTTGAGGCTTTCAAGAGTGCTTCCGGGCGCGGTATATCCCAGCCTGAATGACAGTAACGTAGAGCAGCATTGCTATTCACTTCCATTTCCTCCCTCAGCTAGCGAGGATAAATGCACTCTTCTTAATAGAATATACACGTAAAGGAAATCTAGATGTATTTTCATTTTAGCAGGTTCCCCAGGATGGAGGTTTGACGTAAATGTTGCTGGACTTCATAAATCCTGGCCGAAGGCCAAAGAAAGACTGATGGTAGAGAGGAGTGCCGGCTGGTGTCGCGGGGGGTGTCTGCCTTCCTGATGTGCAAACCTGGCCTCGTGTCTCGAGCTGCGAAGGGCTCCATGCTGGTGAAACACTGCTTAGAGTGACGCAGCTAATTTAGTTTACTCTCACTGGGCTGTGTTAATACAGTACACAACTTGAGGCTAATGGAAACGTAGGCCACGTGTGTTGTCCAGGGGTCTTAAAGTATTTATTAAGCCAGTATAGATCCATTTTCTGTGATGAAAGCAGTGTTTAAGGCTATCCATTGAATAGCTAACCACATTTTTTAAGTCAAATCTCAATGTAAGGTTGCTATGCATGGCTAAATATTTGCTGATAATTCTGTAAATTACTGTTCTTGGACTCACTGTTTGAAAGTAAACATGTGCTGTGGACCGAAACTTGCCAAACCAAATAGCTACCTCACCCACACGTATTTTTCATGGCATTGTGTACATGGTAGTGAATTTGCATTGCTCCCTGCAATGCTCACATCCTTCAGGGATGGCTTAAAGCTTAAAATGCAATTTAGGCTACTGTGAACTCTGGCTGATGTACGGTGTGCTGTAGGGTAAGATGTTAATGCATCATGCGCTTGGAAGAGTAGTTCATGCCTTTAAACTTTTTTACTTCACCAAGCTTACGTCCGTTTCTTTTTGTGGGAGTTGTTTGTTTGGGATGTTTTGCTTATCTGCTTTGAAAAGCTGCCTGTGGATCACTGATACAGTTGGTAGACCAGGTCCTGCAAACATACTAGGGTGCACTTCTCCAAATTCTGGCTGAATCCAGAGCTTAGTAATAACTTACAATCAACTGGTGGCATTTACTTTGAGAAAGTTACGTTGTTACACTGTTCAAGCTACTGTTGATTGAAGACAGCTGTGTACCTGACCTGTACGCTCTTCAAGGTACAAGTAGTTGAAATGGCGGGTACTGCCTGAATCCCGTTTTCAGATGACGTCCAGTATGATGTCAGGAAATGCCTTTGCTTTGCTTTAGCTATTTGTACTGCTTTGTAGCCCACAGTCCTTTAGATTGCATAGTAATAAAGTTGTTTTTCTTTTTTTATGGAAAGCTGACAGCATAATCAGTAGCTTCTGCTACATATCAAGGAAATATCCTTGCCATAAAGAGATTTAGTTTTAAAGCAGAGTTTAAAGAAAACAAGGATGCCTCAGCAGTCTAGGTGGCAGCATGGAAAAATACATCAGACAGGACAGCAAGAAAATGTGTTTTATGGGGCAGTGCTATGTAACAGCATGACTTCGAGCTAAGAACTGCCATCAGAATTTGGCAATATTTGCTTAAAACCTCATGGCTGTATTTTAGCTACCTTAGCCCTACTAAAGATTGGGCCTGCCCGTCAAGAGTGTTGGGAAGAGCTCACTTCTTTCCTTCCTTTGGCTACTTTTGGACCAAAAGTGGAGTAGTGACAGGTTCTAGCCTACTTAAATTTGTGTGTATATATGTATGTGTGCATATAGATATACTTATTTAATATATATATATATTGGGGAGTGCGTGCTTTTTTTTTTTTTAAAGGGATGTCATCTTTGCCTCAGAGGCCAATGCAGTGCAGCCCCTGCCTGTTCTCTTCCTTAATAAGAAGTGAGGTGCCTAGACTAAGCATGGGTGCTCAGCTTTGACCTAAATCTGTTCATAGTTAAGTCACTTGAACTTAAACCAATGCTGAACAACATCTTGTCCGGTTTTATTTCCTTCTCTGTGCTTACTTTGTGTACCTTTGGGTTGGACCCCACAGGCTAATCCTGCTCATAGTTGGTGTCAGATGGTGAGTTTGATTGTGTTGCGCTACAAAGGGAGGGGGACTTAGCAACTTTATCTCTGAGGGTTTGCCAGAGGCTGAAGTGACAAGTTAGCTTCGGTGTGCAGCACAGAACATGGCAATGGATGAAGTCTGTCTTTGAGCTGACTGCAAGCTAATTCTTTCAGAGCCGTACAGCGGGCTCTTTAGTTGAGTTTGCTTTCTTGTGCATTTCCGAAAGTTAGTTCTAACACCAACTTTCTTGTTTATCACCAGAGTCTCAAATGCACTTGTGTGCTGTGAGACTGGGTCGTCCCTTTCTGTATTAACAATTCCCAAGGAAGATCTCCCAAAGGGAGTTTGAGAGATTCCCCACCTTTATGCTGTCTTGTCAGAAGAATGAGGATTTCCTTCCTGCAGAAATAGGTCCATGTCCTGGGATGTAACCAGGACCTGGACTGTTCTAGCTCTGCCTTCTGAAACTTCCTTTGTGGGGTACCTGCAGAGCTTTCTCAGCAGCTAGGTGCACTAGAAAGCCTGAAACTCTTCTGTCTTAAGTCTTAAATAAATAGTTGTAATAAGGACCGTTGACTTGCACTTTGCTATTGCCATTTCTTTGGCTTTCAGTATTGTCAATCTCTGACACTGCTAACATCTGGGTAGTATTAATTCTGGTGGTCTCACTTCTAATTCAGAGTGTACTGATCGTTCACTAAATATTTATGTAGTCCTTGTTTTTGATGTTGCAAGATAAAAAGGGTGTGTTTTCAATCATCTTTCCTATTCAAAAGCAAATAATGCATTGAGGCTGCTGATTATTTAAAATGATTAAGATATCAAATAAAGAAGTTCCTTTGTACTTTGGTCAGTGCTGACTTAACTGTTTCCAGTAGTCTAAAAAATCTTACATGTAGTTGATTGATGGCTTGTATAGACTAAGATTCAGTGTTGTAAGTGCAGTGATCATCTACCGAGGATGTGAGAATGTGTTCAGGAAGGATTTGTTACAACAGGTATCATATCTTATCCTTTGAGGTTTAAATATAACAAGATATATTAAATGAGCATGAGATCTGGAATATATACTGGGGATAGTATTTGAAGCAAAACGTGTGGGTGGAGAGAAGGAAGGGAAGAGGAGCTGCCTGTACAACCACTCTCTCAGTAGCTTTGTTCTGAAGCGTGGATGCAGCAGGAGGGAAGGGAGAGGAACCATCAACAGCACAAGTTCTTGGATGTGCATCTGGAGAAAAGGTGATTAATTCACTGAAGGAACTAAGCCTAAATATTCATCAGTATTTAAAAATGAAATGAGGAGTGAAAATAAATTTCATGGGCAAGATGCACAGATGAAATTACCAGTTGCTGCGAGATACTTCTGTGATGCTTGAACTCCTCCTGTGAGACATCAGCACTGGCGTGGTAGCGTACCTTCCCTCGCCTGCTGGAGAGGCTCTCGCTGAGCGGTGCTAGGATGAGAGAAAGCGCATGGGATTGCTGCCTTGAATTCATGTCTAGGGATATGGTCTTTCATTTTACAATACTTTTTTCGAGCAAGCCATCTACAGCATTGATAATTGGCTTGCGTTTCCTACCCTTAGACTCTGTCACAAGAATTAACAGTTTATTCAGTCGTATGCACTTTGTTCTAGTGAAGTTCAAAGAAAGTGCGAGAGAAGAAGAAATCCATACATGCCCGGCCATCACAATTTGACTGCTGGAAAAAAACACCAAAGGGAAATTCAAGCTGAAATGTATTGACACTCCAGGGACATGAGAGTGACTGATCTGGCCTTTACTTCTGTACTCCATCCACGTTCTGCTAACAGAGGAGGCTGGAGCAGGAAGTCTTAATGAAGACAGAAGCCAACCCTCTCCCTGTGCTCCCTTTATTTTTAAATTTTATTTTTTTGCCATGGTGAAATAGCTTGGAACTCAGGGGAGCTATGCCCAGGGTTGGTCTGAAATGTCACGTAGTAGTGAGCACAGACTGATGTGTAATTATTCAGGAGATGAAGGGAGACTATTTCTCCTTCCCTGCAGCTAGGGATTGCTGCAATTGATTGACTGTTGGTGTAATGTATTACAGTTTGCTCTTCCACTACGTGGAGGTCTACTCCTGCTTCTGCAAATGGATGAAGATAGTGAGTTAACACAGAAGGTTTTCTTTCTTTTTTTTTTTTATGTTGGGTGTTAGAAAGAGTGGGAAGTATGCTGCCTAAATCTGGCATCCAAGTGTAGATGTCTGAATTAGTAGTGCAGGAAACATAGTAGTAAGTATAGCAAGTACCTCAGTTCCCCAGGAATGCTGCTGGCAGTACAGACAACTTGAGCACTTACTTATTCAGGCATCTAACCTGTGCAGAGCAGGCTTCTGTTTACATGCATTATGAAAAATGTGTGTAGGATGCTTCCTCTGGATATCCTTACACCAAGGCATAACTGATATTTAATATAACTTTCTTCACAGAGTTTCCACTCAAGTGGCCTTCACAAGGGATACTCTGCTTGTACTTTTTTGATCTGAATATTTGCATATAGTGTTTTTTTTGCTTCCACAGCTGTTTTGTGTTTGGTTTCCAAAGTGGCAAGAAATGCGGTACGCTAGAGTCAAAGCTGAACCTGATAGTCTATTGTATAAATATAATTGTAAGGGAAAATTCAAGCAGTTGCTGTGTTACAGCAAAGATGTGTGCGTTGATGGGCTTATTAGTAGAATTCAGTTCTTGCATTTAGGTCTCTTATAGTGCAAGAAGAAACTTTTATTGTATGTAATAATTAGCTTTTGAAATAAAGAGGATTATCTTTCAGTTTAATCAACCTGCCTTAATAGCAGGGGAGAAGAATCATTTTGTCAAACTTCCAGCTCTGTTCTCAGTGTTTTGTAGAATGACATTTTAATTGAATTTTATGTTTATAGTATTGATAATTGTCATTCTCGTGGGTTCTTACCTGTTCCTCACCATATACTAGTCAGCTGTATTTTTAAAGGTTGTAAGCTTCTGTCCTGCTCATCCTACCAAACAAATATTCAGTAAACAATTTTTTTTTTGTGAGGAAAGGAGATTATTGCTTCCATTGGTTATTTTTAATTTATAATTCTAACATTCAGCTGCGGTTCTCTTGTTAACACAAAGCATTATATAGTTACTTCATATGCAGTACATGAATAGCTTGTAAATAAATAACAAAAGTATGTTTACATTTCGTGCCTGTACTTAGCAAAACTAATGGATGGTAATCAGCCTAATGGCTGATGATAGATTGTGCTGTGCCAGCAGGGGAACTTGCACCCAGGAAGAGTAATACAAGACCAGGAATGGCTTGAGAATAGTTGGTGAATGTGGTGCTTTCTTAATTCCTTCAATTAACCTGATTAAGCAGCTTAGCTTAAATAAGGAGAATTTGGGGCTTGGAAGTTCTCCCATGTAGTATTTTCCCATTCCCTTAGGAATTAATTCCTTTAATATTTTGCCTGTGTAAAGCAGGCAGCCTTGCTTGCTCCTGTGTCTTGCACAGACATGAGACGGTGTATGCTTAGTATGAGAGGCACACACAGACTTATTTTCCTCTGCAATTGGATTTAGGCAGAAGTCATAAATCATAGTGATTTCTGCACAGTGCAGTTGAATGGAGACTGACTACCATATTTTCTTAATATTGAAAGTTCCCTCTACTTACATCACTGTTAATTCTTCCTCAGAGAAGAGTGTGCTGTTTTTTTTCCTTTGCCTTTTACTCTGCTTCAGAGATGTGTTTTGCAGTGCAAGATTAGCTCGAAATGCCATGCTCTGGTACCTGAGCTAGTTAGCTAGGGTATCTGTGGCAGAGCCCAGCCAAAGCAGGGACTGCGAAGATTTTAGACATGGGATTCTTTGTTCAAGAACGCTGTGTACTGTGTTCCAGCTATAGCATTTGAAGCTGTGTTTTCTCATTGCTCTTGGATGTCAGTGTTGGCTGCAGCTGTGGCACAGTTCAGCAAATATTTTTCCTCCTACACTTGCCAGCCACTTGCCTGGCTGCTCTCGTGTTCTTCTGACCGCTGTTTTAAGGCAGTGGTTCCCAAATGAGGGAATCTCAGTGACCACTTGGGACTATACCTAAGGTTCCTCGTTGCACCACCAACGTCCTTGCCAGGTAACCTGGTACATCCTCTTTCCTACGCAAAGCCTTTATTTTCATAGTGCCAGGTAGGGAATGGGAATAGGGATGTTAGATAGGAAAGTTAGATGGTAGCACAGGCTCCAACCTCTCTCTGCTTTTCTTGAGGATGTCTTCTCCCTTTCTAGTAAGGGTGGTGGTTTTGTTAGAGTATGTTACAGTATCCTCTATTTTTCAGAGCACAGAAAAGCAGCCTCAGATGGAACCAATTTCTGTGTATCCTACAGACCCTGATGGTACTAGGGGACCCACCTGTTAGTGACTACTACAGCACAAACCTGGGACTGACTTTTGGGTGTTGTGGTAGTCTGGAGGTCAGTGTGGCCAATCTTTCCTGTTTTCAGCTGCTGGCCTAACAAATTGTTGATTTCCTAATTACAGGTCTTTCCATCTGTTGCTGGCATGCCCTCTCAGCAGGAATATGCCCTCAGTTCCACTAGTACATGGCTGCAGATTATTTTGAACAGTTTTCTGAATAAATGCAAATATTTTTGCAGTATTAGATGTGATGTCTCACGTAGGTTGTGATTAAACCCATGCAGTAGCTGTGGAAATTGGGGTCTGTATTTATATCTTATTTTTCTCACAAGAATTTCAGAGAGGACACTGACACTACTGCAACATTTTCTCCTCCTCTGGATTATACTGTGCTATCAAAAGCCATGACATAATGTTTTGATAATTACTGGTGAGTCTATACATTTAGATTGAATCAGGTATCTGCTATCTAATGAGAGGTGCTGGGTGAGTGTGCTTCTGTGATCTCTCTTTTCAGCAGTGCCAGGTGGGCTGCACTAGCCTTAAAAACCTGTGCTGTGGAGTTGAAGGTAAACATCTTAAAATGATACTAATAAATGTGAAGAATGTCTGAATGGTTTTGTTGGTCTTCATATATGCATCTGTCTCTTCCCCTTTTTTTCTGTTGATTATGAGGAGAACATTACATGAGCTTGTATGTTGGTTCTGGAGCTGTATGAGATTAATTCCTCTTCTTTCTCCTCTAATTTTGGAGAAGACTCGCTTTTATTTTCATTGCTAAATGGGCATTTACAGGCCTTAATTTTATCCCAATGATGAGTTCATCTACATCAGAGAATCTAGATTTTGTCAGGTGAATCCTACCCGTGGGTCAGGTTAATATTTACAGCTGACGTTATCATTTGGAAACAAGTGCTCTTTCAGGAGCTGAAGTGAGCTAGTGCCAGTGGGGAAAATAGCAGCAGCATCCGCTGGTGATTCACTGAGATGATGAGGTGGCTGAAAGGAGGTCAAGAGGGCTCGTACGGAGAGGTGGGCACAGGGGGACAAAGCCATAGTTCTTAAGAAGAAAAACTCCCAACAATAACACGCAGAGAAGGTCTTTCCTTCTGTTACACAACTGGGATGAGTTTGGTGTAGAATCTTGTGTCTCAATGACTAATGAAAGCTGGTTAGCTTCTATAAACACTATTGCCTAATTGTAATTATTTTGGGGATAGTTCAGCTTCTTGTGAATAGTTGAGTCCTAATATGAGAGCAGATTAAGTCCATCAGGGAGTGACTTCCATTTGTGACTTCCCAGAGCCCTCAGGAGAAGGCTTCCCAGTATTAAAAAGCTGACAATGTGATGTGCAGGGAAAGGAGGAGGGAGAAGGATGGAAAGGAGAGGGAGACCGTGGAAAGACAGGGATAGTAATGGGAAGGCCCTTTGCCATAAATCTGTGATGAAGATGATAGGCAGTACAATTGAAAATTGTTTTTCATTCCTTCCCTCCCCGTGGCGGAAGATACCTGTTCATGAGACAGATTCTCTAAGTAGCTAGAAGCATTCATGAACTTCTGGATTATAACACTCTGTTTAACTTCTGTACTGTGTAAATTTTCTTCAAACTTGGCTCTGTTTTTGATTCATCTCTGCTGTGAACTGTAACAGTTTGAGAGGTAACAATAAATATAAAAATGCACAACCACTCTTGATCTTACGATTCTAGCAGCAATTTCAGTGTGTGCACAATGTTTTTTGGGCAAAGTATATGTCAGTTTGTCCTTTGAAAGAATGCTTGAACCCTAAACTCCTCAGATTTCTAGTATCTAAAAAGATACCCTTTTTTCTTAACCTCTTGGCCAAGGGCTAGCTTTCCTTTAAAGTGAAGCAGTTTGTAGTGCTTGTACAGTATCCGACAGGGCTTTACATTCAGCAGCAGGGTGGTTTGTACGTGACTTCCAAGTCTATAGGAGTAGTAAACTACAGTTTGCGTGATAAAAGCAAATATCAGTTTTGCTGGCATGAATACCTGAGTTGGATGTCAAATGATTCTGGAATGACATTCATGTGAATGAACTCAGTTCCCTCCTATCTGTGCTGTTCTTGAATGTGGGAGAAGAAACCAAATCCAGTTCTGATAAAGCTGCAAGAATAATTTTCCCAATATTTGTTTGGGAATGTAGGCCATATTGAGTGTATTGTGGTTTTATAACTCATTGGGAAAATGGATTATTATTTTTTTTTTTCCTGGAGGTAGTCTCATATTTTTAAAGATATTTCTAAATGTCATTTCATTCTTCGTCATGCTGAAAATCAAGGTGGTCTGTATATCCCATTGTAATCTAGAGTTTCACTTGTTTTTTCCAGAATTAAAAACTCTGAAACAAAAGTATGTGGTGGTTTTGTTCTGTTTTGTTTTAATGTATTGCACCTGGTGCTAGAGCTCATCTTGTATTTACTGATGTGCTTCCTCTTTGTACATACTGCTGCTGATCCAGATTTAGACTGAACATATTTTCTTCAGGGCAAAGCAGGGGCCTGCCTGAGTTATTGAAGAATTGGTGTCTGGCAAATTTAGATGATGGCTTGAAGATTCTTTACAATCATATCAAACACTTTTTTTCATGCAAAGTTTAATTGGAGCATTCTCATTTTTGTGTAGCTTTGGCAAGACTTCTGGAATATGATGCTAATTATTTTATTTCAGTGACAGTACACCTAGACACTGAGTGCTGGTATCTTTCTATTTCTGTCAGAAACTGCATCCTGGTCATCCTGGTACAGCTTTCTTCCAAATCATTTACCTTTTTTTTTTTTCTTCATCCCTTTTCCCCCTGTAAGTTCAGGAATGAAATATAATTAGCAATAAAATGCTACTTGAAAGACAGTTCTCTGCAGAAGACTGCTTAGCAGCAGGAACTTACATGTGAAGTTATTTTGAGAAACACAGACCTTGCATTTGAGCTTGTGGATCAGAGTCTGTATTGAGACTCCTGTAGGTAGGTGCAAAGCTGATTTATTTCTATGCATACCTCTACTAGGATGTCTCATGTTTGTTGTTGTTGTGTGTTTGTTTGTTTGTTTTTTAAGTACTTCCCTGTGGTTAGAGGTATCTGGAATTGTTGGCACTTGTAGCATGACATATTTCTAGGACGTGTACTGTTAGGTCAGTAGTAAAGAGATGTAAATGCTACTCAAAGTGACATTCCTTCAGCATGGCTTTTCCTGGTTGGAAGCCCTCTCTGATTTTAACACAGGAATCAGTCTGGGTAATGTGGATGTGTTTTCCTCTGAAAAACAGTATTTGTTTGAAAAGGCAGCCTTTCTTCTTCATCTGGCTCTAGCAAAACGAAAGATCCAGAAAGAAAATAACACTCCACCTAGCCTCTACCACTGCAAGACCTGTTCTGGGTCCTCACACGGGCATCCCTCGTGTCTTCCGGAGGAGTCAGGGATTCTTGTCATGGGGATATAACTGGTGGTAAATCTCTAACTCTTTAAATCGCTGTGGCCCTTCCCAGCCTCCCCTGCATTACTAAATGCCCTATTTCCTTAATTAATAGCAAACACAAACAAAATACTACTCTGAAAAATGGGGAAGCTTTTATGTGTGTAAGGAAAATCAGTTTTGTTGCCTGGAGCTCAGGCAATTTGTTTCTGTTATTTTCTTCTACATTCCCATTTGTCTGTGCAATTGGTCTCTACTGACAGATGGACTTCAGCAGAGGAGTATTTAAGACAGATGAAGTTCGCTGCTGTTGCTTAAAAGATGTGTTGTGATTTTTTTTTTTTTTTTTAGAAAATATTTGTTTACTTATGAGGAAGTTGTTTTGTCTCTGTTAGAGCTCTAAAGCTCTATGTAACTTCATTTGTAACCTCACCTGGGAAGTACAAAATCATCGTAAGTCAGTTCATGGCCTGAACTTCTGATGATGCTTCCTTAAGATGTATGAAGTCTGTTTACTTCACTTCTGTTCTTTAAAAGAAATCAGTCTAGAAACTGCAGGACTAATGAAGCATTGCTTCCTGCTCCCTTCAGGTCTTGTGGCTGGCTTGACTTGAAATCTGTAGGACGCTTTGCCTGCGATTACAGCTTTTAAGGAAGCTTATTTCCTTCTGTGTTCCTTGTAAGATGTGGGCTTGCAGTCCAACCAGAGCTTCCATGTGGTCACTTCCAAGCTGTCTGTGCTCTCCCCAGCCGCCTCTTCAGTAGGAACGCAGTCATCTTTAGCCCGCTGCTGTTCCGTCGGATTTGGCCGACGGCAACGACTGACTGAAATAGTTAAGGGGGAAGGGTTAGGAGGGATGCAGATGGTGTGATTGTGTAAGCCTATTTTCCTATTAAACAAAAGAATACGCTTTTGTTCAGGATCGAACTTGTTCTTGTGCGTTCGTCCCCTACGCGTCTGTGCAAGTACAATGGCTGGGTTCCCTCCAGCCCTGCCCTCCCCTCTCCCGATGCAGTTCTGCGTCGAGCCCCGGCTGCGGTTGTACTTCCCTGCGACAGCTCACCCACCGTTTGTCCCAGACCGCCTCTTCGGGCACCGCTTCTGCGTGAGTCTGGTCAACTCGCTGCCGGGGGCAGAATGTCTTCAGCTCTCGGCTGTTGTGTTTCGCCAGAGGCACGGTATGTTTTTGTCACTGGAGTTTGGCAGCACTGTTGGAAGTATTAAAGCCATCCAGGTCAGATCAGGAGCTGCCTCTTATGGGCTGCTTCAGCTGGAGTGTCAGATGTGGTTGCTTCTGGCCCACCAAGAGTGAGAGCATCTGACAGGTATCATTCGTATGCTGCTGCAGCAATTCAAGTGAGAATTAAACAGTATAAGGCTTCAAAGCAAAACAAGCAGATGAAAGTAGTCTGGTCATTCCAGGAGCATCACAACTTTTAGGCCATTAGTGAATTTATTGTAATAAGTGGTACAGAGACTAAGAACTCGGCTCATTCAGTAGCTGTAAAATGCACAGATAGGCATTGTGAGGATGGAGAGCTCTTGTAGTCTGCTAAGTCTACAGCAGCCTTGTGATTAAAAAAAGAAGAGTGGCTGTTTAGTGGGTGTTCTTCCTTGCTCCTGTCTTCGTCATGGTGCTGCCCCTTGAAAACCAGCTGTAGACCTAGGCTTCATCGCAATTTACGAAGATTCACCAGGCTTGGAAAACACTGACACACGCGATGACTGAACCTTGAGCTAAGGGGCCAGATTTTCACTGGTGCGTGTTATTGCAGCTTCTGCAATTGCAGTAAAGTTCTGGTGAACAACTGTGTTGAGCAAGGGGAGCTCTTGTTTGTCTGATTGTCACTTTCTGGCATCTTTGGACCTCCCCTCAGTCCGCTCAGGGGTCAGTTCTGGCCCGTCCCCTGTGGTTTGTAGCTGGCTACATGACTGCGATGATGCTTTCCAGTGGTCTTTTTCTCATGTCTGACTTCCTAACTTTCCTTGCATTTTGAAGGCCAGCTAATTCTGCTGTACATGACAGCAAAAGAAATGCAAGGAGTTGGAATGTATTCAGCCGTGTCCATGGTCATAGTTTTCTGTTTTGAAACTAGAGCTGTAAGGGTATTGATCCTATACAAAGCTGTAGAGGTAAAATGTAAAATAAGTTGCCAAATAAAAGGGTTAGGCTGGTGAAAAGTAATAATGACTGGAGAGAAATTGAGATATTAAAACTTAATTATTCTTTGGGCTTTAAATCTCTTGTGTTCTGACACGTATTGGTATTAGTTATTTACTTGGTGAAGCACGGCTGAGTAGAAATGTAAAGTGGCAAATGATCCTGTATGATGCAAAATGGAGCAGAAAACATAATTCTCAATTTAGTGTTAAGCCTTATTCATATGTTAATTTGCTTTTTTAATATAAGCCTGACACTTGAACATTCAAAATGACTACTTCAGCCATTCAGGAGGGAGAGGAAGGTATTTACCATAATGGAGGGGTGGCTGAAGGATGAAAGATGCATGATTTCTTGCAAGAAGTGTGAGGAGGCTGTAAGCTCATGACTTGAATTTAGACGTGAAGTTCAGCTGTGCCCCTTAGGGCTGCTTGAAGTTACTTTGAAATTCATGGTTTGGGCTGCTGCTCGAATAAATGGTTCTGCATTTTAGTTTTTTTTTTTTCCTCTCTTTTTTGCTGTGCCAGAACAAGTGTTTACATGACTGTCTGATATGCCAGATCACCCACCTAAAAAAACCTGGCAATGTAAAATAATAGATTTTACACACTTGAGTTTTCTGAGGCAGACCCATCTCAAGGGCATTTGAATGCAGGTGGCTGCAAGACAAAAGGGGAGGAACGAATGGGTAGAGGTGGTAGAAAAGTGTAGCAGCTTGAACGTGAGTAACGTTATGGTAATTATGGAATCACATGTGTATTCCTGTTAAATACACTGAAACAAAACTGTGTTTTCTTTCAGCAATTTTCCAATGGAATGTTGCTGTTTTAAATAGTTTGTGCATAGCACACACACAAAAAAATTATTGCATTGTGTTACTGTATTTGTTTTTCAGATTATTCTGTATTCTAACTGAGAAGTCATTTTGCAAAAACCATTTACAGAATAAAGTGTTTTGTGTCATCTTACATGTTTCTTTGGAAAATTAATCTTTGCATCTCAAACCAATTTTCAGTACCAGAGAGGCAAATTCCAGAAACCTGCAGAGATACGGAAGGCTTAAAAACAACCCAAAACTTCAAAACAGCTTAGTTCCAAAGTACAGTAGATGGAAGTATTTAAAAATATACATTCCACTGTATTCAGAGCTACTCAGGATTCTTTCTGAATTCTTCATGATCTGACTAAACTGCTTCTAACTCTGACGGTACAGTTTGTGTGGTATTTCAGATTATTCTAATTCCAAGCAGCTAAATGCACAGTCTATTTTAACAACAAGCTTATCTTGAATTTTGAAACAGTTACATTTTTGTAACATTACAAAACAAGTTACCCTTTATGGACAAATGACCTTGGGATTTTCATGATTTGCATTCCTTTTAGGAATTGAAGAAGTCATGACTTACTGCTGCAGTGTTCATCCCACGTGTGAAATGTTGTTTGCTAAATGTGCATGCAGCATAAAATTTTAGCTGTAGCACAGTATGGTATAGGGTATCCAAGTATTTCTGGCTGGTTGCATTGTTACTGTATATTCCCAGTTTGACAAAGGAAGCCAACATTGTTCAACATAGGCAATAAATCAACAGTGTTGGATACCAGGCTCGTACAGTTGAAACCAAGCTGGACAAACCTTTCAGGGTGCCAAAAATGTGCTTAATTCATTGTCACCCTCAAAATGGTGTTGTCATGGTTTCATAGCTGTTTGCACGCCGCGAACGTAGGCCAGAGGCACTGGGCTTCATGCCTTTACGTTTTTGGAGTTAAAAGTCCTTGTTCTTAAACTTGTGAAATGCTTTTCATCAGCTTGTCCAGCACAACATGGCCTGTGTTTCTCTGCTTCCTATCCCTCCTAGAGAGAGGTTGGGACCAGGGTTAGATTCAGAGTACTCGAACGTTTAGGTTATCTGTTCTGTTCTGGCTGCTGGGGAATGAACATTTCTGTGCCCACAGAGAAGGGGCACTAGTTCAGAGGCTTCTGTGGCAACTCTTGTTACTGATCAGGTCCTTGCGTGCTGGTAGCAAAGCCCATGTCAGCAGGGAAGGTGGCAGCAAGCCCTGGGTGCGTGAAGGGGAAAAAACGAGTCAATGGCAAAAAGAGTGGGAATTGCTTGTAGAAGTTTGAAATGCTCATAGACAGAGGGGTCACCTTCCTAGCTTTTTCGGATAGATGATTTCAGTATTGTTAGTTGGGACTCCCCTAGCTCCTTTTAGCTTTTCCTGGTGTCACTTTAGTAGAATTAACCTAAGCCTTAGCATGTTCTTACTGTAGTTTTGAATTGTTTTTATGGTATCGTTTCTCATCTGTGTTATTGCAGTTTTCTGCGTGTCTGGTTCATAGTAATCCACAGGGGAATATAACCATGGATGCTGAAAGCTGACTTTGCAGAAAGCATGTTTCTTTTATCAGCAGTTATGTTCTATGGATGCCAACATACTGAATTGCTAAAAATGCACTGTATTTAATTACAGCAAAGTGATATCCTAGCAAGCCTTTCTCTGGTAAGTATAACTTGTGTTTTTACTGTGGATAATTTCCCTAAATATTTTGGCAGTCTGCATGAGGACACAGCTAAGCAATGTTGACACACTTTTCCTGTTTGGAGTTGGCTTGTTCTTGTACAGTACACTTAGTCTAATCATCATATCCTGACAAAGCGTGGCGTGAATGTGAAACTGTGAGACAGAAATCATTTGGTTACACAAACTAGCAGTCTTCTCAGCCAGGGCTTCTCAGTTGCTAAAGGACTGTACTCTAGCGTGTTTTTTTCTCTTCCCCTGAAAATACAACTTTTTTCTACAAAATGTCATTTATCACAGGGATGACTGATGAAATTTAGTCTCTAAACAGGTATACTGGAGAGGTTGTGTATATTATGCCAAACTGAAATATTTTCGTATTTACTAACTGCTGTGGTGGTTTGAAGTTGCTAGAGGAGCAAAGCTCTGGGAAACCATTGTTTTCAAAATCAAAATTGACATTTAATTTGCATTCGAAGCAAAACTATATAGTGAAAATGCATGTTCTTTTATTTCAGAATATTTATATTGTCTATATATGTTGTTCCTGATAATGATTTTTAACTGTGAGAAGATACAGGCAGGGAACTAAGTTTCTCTACATAAAGTAGTATGAGATCACAAAAAGTCACAGAAGTTGAATGATGGTGCTGTGCTTCAGCAAGTTTTTATCAATTCAGGGGATGGTGAGAAGGTGTTCTGACCAAATATTTCTGTAAGTGGGTTGAGCAGAACTTAATCTGAAAGGAATAACCTTCCATCCTACCAGTTGACCCACAACTTTTACTAATCCTGTATTGTCTAGCCATTCAGTCCTGCAGAGAGGAAGCCAGTTTTGTACTACCTTTGCCAGAAAAACTGTTAGTAACTCCTCTTCCCCTTGTGAGCATTGTGCTTGGCTTTCCTGACAAGCTGTGGTGAGCAATAATTGCATAGCTCCGTGGGGAGAAGCTGCTGGAGATGCTGACAGTAGTGGCGAGTCGGGCATTTGCAGTGCTTCTGTGCTGGAGGGAGGGGATGGGGAGGCAGGGAGGGGATGGTTGTTGCTGGAGGGAGCAGCCAGGCATCCTCCCAGGGCTGGAGCCCAGAACGCTGCACTCCTCTGACAGCAACTTCTGACAGGGATGGACAAGGGGATGCCTCTGCTGCCGTTCTTGCTTCAGCACTGGTCTCTGCCATCTGTTTGGTGTTAAATGGACAGGATGCAGACAAGGAAAGGGAATAGATGATCTTGGCTTTGAGACAGGCTGGTCCTGCAAGCAACCAAAGGGACCGTTGTGAGCTGCCAGGAGGACTGTCTGCATGAGTCACTCCCCATGGAGCTCGGCTTAATGGTGCATGGGTTGTGAGCAGAAGGCATGCGTTGCAACCCCTCACCGCTGCCTCGTATAAAGAAGTTTTCACATCAGCTACCACTAAACACCAGTGATCAGGGCTGTTAGATAACAGCTCGAATGGGATTACACCTGTATTGCTGAAGTAGTACAAATGATTGAGTGTTGGTTTTGTTTTTGCGTGTACTTGTTCAAGTCCTCTGACAGCTAAATGACAGAAGTGTGGTTATAGTTGGCCTTCTGGCAGAAGCTGAGATCAACTACCAGACATGCAGAACTAGAATGGAAAAGAGCGTAATATGTTATAGTGGGTGTAAGAAAGTATTTGATGAAAGGCAGCTTTTGAGCTCTGAGGAGCTGTCTTATCTTCAATGTATCAGAAACTGTAAGATTTTATGTTATTGTTCAGTCCTATGTCCATACAAAGCTATTTGGCAAAATGTTGCAGTATATAATTAAATTGTTTGGTGCAAGTTTGAAAAAAGCTGTTCATCTGTCTGACTTAGCATTATAAGATACAGTTTGAAACCAAAATAATTACTAAGCACATCCCGGAGTAACAACAGAATTGTGCTTGTATCAAGGTGCTTATAATGATGCGTTTTACTCCTCTGAATTACTGATCTATTTATTAGCAACCTATTTCTGTTACAGTTTGGGGCGCATTAGGAGGAATGTTTGTCCGTGGCTTGCCAAGTGAGTCCCTTTGGTGTTTATAATCTCCTGGTAGTTTGCCAGGTAAATCTCAGTGCCAAATTTAGTTTCTTATGTGATTGGGAAGTGAAACATGAGGCTGTGGTGAGGACTTCCCCGGCCATCTCCCCTCAGCACGCTAACAGGAATGTGGCAATTGTCTCATGCTTTAAAGATGAAATTTTCAAGGGCACGTAGAGCTAAATCTCGTACAGGAATCACTGGGGTGCCCTTTGAACATCTGACATTCTGCCTTTTCATATTCTTCTTTCAAGCTCAAATTATCAAGCACCTTTTTAAAAGGAACTACCCAATTACTGATCATGTGTCCTCCTAGCAAGACCTGCTTATATGATGATATTTACTCCCTGTCGCTTCCCTGTGTATTAGTGTCAGTATTTTGTTGCCCCCTGGATAACTAGTGTGGAATAAAGTATTGACCTCGCTTCAGGGGGCCACATTTGCCATCATACCTTTGAAAGAGCCCATGAGTGCTTCTGCAATAGTGCAATGTCAAGTGTCAAGTTAAATGTAATTACTGTTGGAACTTTCAGATTCTTTTTACATGGTTTGGAAAGAAGGGAGGGGATCTTTCAAGCTAATCTCCTGTGGGGTAATTTCAAGTTGTACTGTTACAGTGAGAAGGAGCTCCCAGAGACTTTCTGAATCCTTCTGCAAGCATGATATGAGAAGCTTAGGTGCTTATGTTTGATTTTGATTTCAAATGGTTGAAATCAATTTTTTTGATTCAAGTTAGATGCAAAGAAGTTTTTTGTTTTATGCACATGTCCACATAAACCTGTGTGGGACTGACTTTCCACCAGCTACCAGAAAGTAGCATCTTTATACGGTAACTTCACTGTCACATGGATTTAAAAATCAATTTTTACTTCTTTGTTTTGGAAAGCAAACTTTCACATAGCACAGTTGTTGATTCACTTACTCTTCCCGCATTCCCTGTACCCCTTTTCAAAGTGATAGAGTTAATATTCCTCTCCGTCAGAGAGTTTCACACTTTGCTAAGTTGATGTGTCTTTCAGATGAATGAATGTTTATGGATATAACACCAGGTTTGTGTTTTCTCTGTCCAGTTATAGAGGGCCGGGGGGGATGAGGCTGTATTTTAGCCTGCTTTTCTCTGCACCACAGCTTTCTTTTCTTGAGAAAACTTGAATGAAATATGCTTACAAATTAACAAAATTTTACAGACATTTTAGTATTTGTGCAAGTTAAATTTAAAGACTGTTCTCTGTATGCTAGCTATATATGAGAACGTGCTAGTACACATTGGTCAACCTTGAGGAGTGTACCTTGGAAATTTTCGGTAAGATAATTTCTGTTTTTAATATATGCAGAAAACACTTTGTATGGTACTGGCCATTGCAAATAATACAAAAGCTTCATTCACTTCTAAAACATGGCAGAGAGGATGGTAAATTTTACAGGTGTTCTTTTCATAGGCTGATATTTTTTTCCTTCCTCTGTCAGAACATGTTTCTTGCTTGTATTCTCTCAGAAATTGTCGTCGCAGTGAGACAGTGTATCTAGGGTAGAAGTTCTTAAAGAAAACAACCAACCAACCATGGACCTGTGACTTACCAAGTACAGTCTAGCAGGACATTTTTTGCAAGACGTGTATGCCCCTGCCTGGTTTTGAAAAAGCAGCTGTCTCCTAGACTCTTCAGGCTTTTGCGAGTTTGGTAATTTTTGCTTCTTCTTAAAACACTTCGTCGCTCCGTCAGTAAAAGAAACGGTGGCGTCTCCTCAGCTATGGGTGGGCATGCCAGGACTTGGCACTTTTCCTAGAAGACAGAAATATGTCTGCTGGTGCAGATACTTTACTTGATCCCATGTCAGTTACCTACTTGAGTTCATAGGAGTTTGCCTTCATTTTTATCCTTCAGAACTTTTAGAGGTTTTGGTTTTCTTTTGCTCTCTACCTGAGCTCCAAAAGGTGAATGATTCTAACATATCCAGGCTGCAAAAAATCCTATACAGCTTCAGAAAAGTCTTTCCTGGGTGCTTTTGACAGCTTCCAGCCAAATTACCATGTTGTCTGTGGAAGCACAGATGTAATACATTTCAAAATTATGCATTCCCTTTAACGTGTCTTACTGTCTTCCAGTCCTTCTCATCAGCCTAACGCTGCAATATAGAAAATGTGCATTAGCCTGCTATCCAGTAGTATGAGGAATATATGCTCTTGTAATAGCTCCCCATTAGAAATGTCTGCCAGAGAACTGAAATTGCCATTCTTCATTTATCCTTCCATGCCATCTATTCTCTCATTTGCTCTCCTTTTTTAGCTCTATTATTAAAAAAAAAAAAAAGTGGTTTTTTTTTTTTTTTTAAGGACAGGGTACACTAAAAATAAACATTTCAAATTCCGCAGCCATTTGCTGTTAGCTGCATTTCTTCTAATAGCAGCACAGAAGCTGAAGGCCTCTGTTGCAAGGGTCCAGGGAAGAGAACCACTAGAAATGGAAGGAGACATAGTTTCTAAGAGTGTGAAACAAAAGAGTAAGTGAAAGTGAAGCTACAGCTGAACATAAAGTTTATAGCTGTTGCTGGGGAATACTGTACGCCTTTTTCAAGACTGCTGTGAACCTGGCCAGACAAAATGGGTGGAAGGGCAGAAGGTGTGGAATGTCTGTATCCTATTATGAATTGGAGGAAATGACTGTCTGTGCTCTGCACACTGGTGGGCTCAGAGTACACTGCTGGCAGTCTGGTTAGCGTTGTAGGATCCTGAACAAAAAGTGGTGAATTGTCAGCTTTTGTGTTTAAAATAACTACCAGGGACAAGAAGTTGTTCTTTAAAAATATGCTGTGGGTTTTCTATTGGCTTTCTTAAACTAACTGGAAATTTTCTGCTTTTTTTCAGGAACATTTTTTCTCTGAAAACATTGCTGCTAAAAAGCTCTAAACAGGAGAAGTAAATCCAGTCAGCTTGTCAGGTCACTGGCTCAGTGTAAAAGTGCTTTCATGAGGTAACGTTGGGCCAAAGTCAGCTTTTCTTTCTCCTTTGTAAATCTGCAGCCAAGCAATGGGCCAGAAAATCTCAGGGAGCATAAAGTCTGTGGATGTGAGGGAGCCCCCTTATAGACCTGTTAAACGAGAGCTGAGAGGCCCGGATTTTTGCAAGCCTGCACGGCTGGACATGTTGTTGGATATGCCCGCTGCCAAGCTGGAGGTTCAGTATAAACATGCTTGGAACAATGAAGATCGCTCTTTAAATATATTTGTAAAGGAAGATGATAAACTGACTTTTCACAGACACCCAGTTGCCCAAAGCACGGATTGCATCCGGGGCAAAGTCGGCTACACAAGAGGCCTCCACGTCTGGCAAATCCACTGGCCCACACGGCAGCGGGGAACTCATGCCGTGGTGGGCGTCTCCACGGCCGAAGCTCCGCTGCACTCGGTGGGATACACATCGTTGGTTGGTAGCAATAGTGAATCGTGGGGCTGGGATCTGGGACGCAACAAACTCTATCACAATTGTAAAAACCAGCCTGGGGTCACGTATCCTGTCTTTTTGGAACCGGATGAGTCTTTTGTACTCCCAGACTCCTTACTTGTGGTTTTGGATATGGATGAAGGGACGCTCAGCTTCATGGTAGATGGACAGTATCTTGGAGTGGCCTTCAGAGGACTAAAAGGGAAAAAACTTTACCCCATAGTCAGTGCAGTTTGGGGGCACTGTGAAATTACAATGAGATACATCAATGGACTTGACCGTAAGTGTTAACGTATTTCTTCATTACACTGTCTTTCAAGTCTTCTCATGTAGGATTTATTTTCTTTGTCCTTTTGTTGTGAACTGAGTGTGCTGGAGGACGACTGTCCACTGTGAGTAAATTTATCCCATAGTTACTGTCCACTACTAATATCTATCATGATGGTATGGACTGTATCAAAATATTTTCTGTTGTGAGAATTTTCTGTTTCAGCAAGCAGAGTGGCAAGAAATCTGTGTCCAAAGAAAGTGAACAGAGCGAGGAAAAAAAATCTTGAGAAATGTCCTGGATATATTTAACAGTAAAACTCTTGTTTACTTGAGGATATGTTTTAAATCTGTGGTTGTCTAATAGGATTTATGAATCCTATAAAAATTTACAGTGATACTGGGAACTCTTGCGTAGTGTGTGTAAACATACTTGAATTCAGACCAGTAGGCTTTCTTTCCGTAGTTGTCTTTCCAGAACCCTCAGAAGCAGTGGTGGATCCCCAAGAATCTGGGAACTCAGGTCAAATACTGCTTTCAACAATTTTTCTGAAAACAAGCCCTTCTCCTCAGTTTGTTTCAGAAGGTGCTCTCTCGGGGTGTTTTCTTCTCCAGAAATACAGTTTCTTGGATAAGCTTTAGCTATTTTTGATATAAAGGGATAGTATAAAATTAAATACTTATGTAGTAAAGAGGAGCATGTTGCCGCTGTGTCCCTAAAGTAGCCCACCAGGATATACGTTGCAGAACTGGGTTTTGTCCAGCTCTTCTCACTGCTCAGGAAGAAGTGTGTCTGCCAGATCCATCTGAAGTGCAGCGAGCATTAGGTTGTGCCCAGATATCTACAGTCACACATATGTGCTGCTGGGAATTGTGGAATGAAAGGCTGAACAAGGTAGTAAGTGGAACTTGGTTCTTGTTAATACTATGTTCATCCATAGGATGAACTGAGAATGTAAGTATATATTTAGCAAAAGTAGATGGCTGAACCAAATTTTCTTGGTTTTTGGACTTTATGAGTGGGAGTTGGTCTTGTAAAAAGAGAATAATCTAATAGCAATTGTACAACACCTTTGCCTTTCATTTAGTGATATTTAAAGGAATTTACTATTCTTCAATTAGGTTGGGATGGTCTATTTTTTCTTCCATGAAATTAATTCTCTGCTCATTAGCCTTGCATCTGACGTACAAAGTAGAAACATAATTAAAGAATTTGACCCTGTTTAAGATTACTTTTTCATGAGCATCTGTAATAGGCACTGGGGGGAAGAATCTTTATCCAGAAGCCCTGCAGGTTGTTATAGTCGAATGCTAAATAGCTTCTTGAGTGCTTTCATACAAGGGAGTATCAGAGGATCATAAGTATTTTGCAGTAACTCGGACATTGCAGAGTTGTGTGCTGACAGCTTGCTACAGACGTTTTTTGGAGGCTGGTGGGGGAGGGATGCTTTTGCAAACTGAGTATTTGTGTGCGAAAGCAGTTTTTATAATGCTGGGAATATCTACCAAGCTAAGCAAAGTACTGCTCAGCCTGGTCCACCACTTCCACAAAAAGAGTCATTCTGCCTTCCTTTTGTACCCTTCGCGGGGCTTCTGAAGGGAGATCTAGATTTCTAGATGAAAACAAGGGAGGAGGATGTGAATGAGTTTGGTCAAAATTATAAAATAAAAGGGGCTAAGTAACGAAGCATAGCTGTGGTCTGTGAGACGGCAGAGAGAAAAATTCCCATCCGGTCTCTTGTGGGATAGTTTTGCTGGAAACGGCAGGATAGCTTCCTTAGATGATCCCAGGGGAAGACAGAATAGTCGTTTTTAAGCGTGAACCCATGGCTAAGAGTAAACTTGTAAACTAAGCTTTTATGTCGGCCTGAATGCTGACCTGATCATGTGAAGAGGAAGTTTAAAGCCACTTTGCCATGAGGCAGTTTGACATCCTGGAATCACGTCATTTGTTATCACGTTCACTGATCCGTTACTGTCCTGCAACAAAAACGGCATTGAAGGAACTGAAGTAGCTTGTCTAGCTGGTGCTCTAAAACAAACACCTTCTCTTCTCTGCTAAAAGCGTTTCTATCCAGCCATGCACACATACGTGTGGGTTTTTGTTGTTGTTGTTGTTTGCTTGCTTTTTAAACTTACTTGCAGGAAAGAATAAGGATTTGTATCTCATGCTGCTGATTACAGCTTTTGGTAGATCTGGCAATAGTAACTTAGCTGCTCTTGAAATTGCGCTGTCAAACAGTGACTCGTAACTTGCTATTTAATGATTGATTGTCACTGCTCAGCGTGTACATCGCAGCTTGTGGTGGCTGTTTATGTGGTGTCTTACAGAGCAAATGGAGACCTCGGCTGCAGGGATTTCTGGCATTCTCAGTACTTGATGTTTGAGCAGGAGACCTCTCAATGCTTAAAGGCCCATGTATTTCTGTTGCCTGGCAGAGTGAAAGCGCTTGCAGGAACAGAAGAGTGAAAGGATCAAATCATGGGCATGAACTGAAGCATACTTCGTGGTGGTATAGATGTGAAGCAGACTAAAATATGTTAATTACTGCATAGATGGCAGCATCATAGAATAAGGCTGCAGTTTGAAGATGAAGAACTTCTGTGCCCTCTCTACTCTGGCTATTGCTCCTAGAACAATGTTGTAGTTAAAGTCGGTTGTAGTTCTTTTAGCTGCATCTGATAACCAGAGTATTCTGCTAAAAAGAATGAAAGAAAAAGTTTTCCTTCCTGGCAGCACTGGGAAATCATGCCCTGTTCTCTCACTTTTTGAAGCATAAGCTTTTATTACTGCTTACACTTGCTGGTAGAGGGAACATGTAGGGAGATGAGCAGACTAAGTGTCTTTTTAGGAATGCTGAGAATGGTGCTGGTTGGCAGCTCCCCGTAGTTGTCACTGGGGGCCGATTGCTCCCCTGGGCTGCTGCCGGCAGAGACTGCCGGCACCGAGCGGAGCCGAGAGCTGCACCGGCAGCCTGAGCCCCGCGGGGCCGAGCAGGATCTGGCTGCGGCGGGGAACCGCTCGCCATGTACCTGCTTTCCCCAACCTCCAGCAGCAAGGCAATTTTACAGTATTGTGCTTGTAAACTTTGTGTTTCACCTTGTTTTCATAAAGCAGTTCAGCGAAAATATGAGAGATGCTCCGTTAATACATATTTTAGGCTACACAAGTTCAGAATATGAAATTTTGGCTCGTACCTTTTGTGTAATTTTGGAGATCTAGATGCAGCATATTCTGATGGCTGACTGGTAAATAGAAAACATACCTGAGGTGCTTCCCAGAACAACCGATCAGAGTTTTTCAAAATACTTTATCTAAAGCAAAGTATTTCTAAAGACTCTAAATTGCTTAATTTTTGTATTTATTTATTTTAGAAGGATAGCTATAAGAAGTCCTCTGTAGCATACCATAGTGGTTATTGTAGGGTCTCTAGAGAGTTGGTGAGGAATTCCACTTTTCTTTCCAAACTATTTGCAAGTGATGGATATAAGAAAGAAATTGTTTGGGAGGTGAGCAATATTACTTTTTTTATTCAATGAAATGAAGTGAAAAGAGGTGTACCCAAATCTTTTTACAGATCTTCAGTTTTTAATTTGATCTTTATCCTGCCTTTCTGAGAAATTTTGGAGGCAGCCTCCCTTTTTTGTTGGCTGGCAGGAAACGTTGGTACCTTCTGAGTGGTATATTTCACAAGTAGAAAAATGTTTTTGTATCTATATGTAATCACTTCTGTGGTGACTTAAATGGGTATCAGATAATATTTTTGTTTATTTTGACTGTCTATACTGCTCCTGTGTGGTAAAAAAACGCTACTTTCGGAAGGAGCCTGTCTAACTGAAGAACTGAACATTAGGGTTTTTTTAACCAGGAGTGGACAAGTAGAAGTCTTTTGTAGTCTGAATGTCTGTAACATACCTGTTTCTGTACAGAAACACATTTCCTAAGGAGTCTTACTAGTCTGGGGAGAATCATCTGAGCCTGAAGTAAATTTTGGGAATGGATCAGTGTTGCAGTGCGTTCCTTTCTTCATGCAGCTTTGGAGTATAGAAGGAAGTTTAAAAAAAAAAAAAAAAAGTTGTGAGCCTTGGAGCTGCGAGTAAGGAGGCTGCCCCAGGGCGATCATGGATGTTCTCTGTGATGGTGAGATGTCCCTGGGACAAAGATCATTGTGATGCCCAGTGAGGGGACAATGAGCAGGGAATTGAGAATGGGTAGAGGGGTGGTGGAAAATTAACTGAGCTGCTGCTCGTATTGAAGGGGTGATTGGGTGGCTGTAAAATGCTGGATGTAAAGGAAAGGAGGGGGATAAGTGACATGGAGTTGAAGCGGTAAGTCGTATGTGCATGGGGATGGTCTCCTTGGTAGTTCGAGCAGTGGAGAACGAGTCCTACCTTTTTTTTTTTTTTTTTTTTTTTAANGCCAAGAGATGCATTTGATATGAAATGATAATTTTTGGAAGTTCATCTGACCATTTTGAATTACTCATGGATTTGAGCAGTATCTATGATTTTAAAGAAGCAACTTTGAAAGTTCTGATTTAAAGCCTTCCAGAAGTTTCAGAAGCTACTTTGAGCATTGCTTAATGTGGGCTGTGACTTTCACAAGACAGCTTTTCACTTGCCTTTGAGAGACCTAGAGCTGCAAATGTTTGTCAGGGTTTGGGAGGGAGGGGAGGTGGGCAGGATGGAGAGCACTCGTCATAAGCAAGTTCAGTTCTTCCCTGTACAAACTTCTTTTATCAAATGCTATCAGTATTTGCCACACTGTTGTTTCCTCAGTGTCTAAGTTTTACAGAATTTTATATCAGGTTTCTGACTCATTGTTTATTGCAATAATTAAAAAAAAATAGCACAGATGCACAGCAAAGGCAATATATGCTGTTTTTCAGATGCTTTTTTCATCAGGGTACATGTGTGTTTAAAAAACAGCTAGGCTACTTACGTCTGTTGTCTGATGAGGAATCCTGAAGACTATTTATAGACTGGAACAGAGAAATAGCGAAATGCTTCGTACACTGCAGATCACGACCAATACATTAGTACTTGTGTGTTTACACAAAGTGGTGGGAGGACAACATAACGGTGCTGTGGTGGGAAACCTGCTCATTGAGTAAGTGAATTGAGCACAGTGATTTGTTCTGAACCTTAAAACTACCTGACAGAACAGCATTTTGAGTTCCAGCAGCACATGTTACGGGTCTGGCTGTGCCCTGTTCTGCATTGGTGTGGAAGAACATCCAGAACACAGGCCATCTGCGTTAATAATAGTAATTCATGATCCATACATACAGAATTTAATTATGCAACTGATAGGTACAAAATTTAGAATTTAATGTCTTCCTAGGCAGAGCGAATGCAGAAAGGCTGCAGAAAGGTTTTCCAGCCGTCATTGTGCAATACAGCAGAAGTGGTTGTAACGAAACTCTGCGTTCCCTGTAGCTGAGAGCAGGCTGGGTGGTGGAGCTGCGCTGATCCTGGGAGCTGCTCCACGTGCCCACGTCAGCACAGCGCACTTGCTGGTGCCGTGAAGAAACAGCTGTGGATGTGCATCAGTGCTGGCCTTCTGGCCATGTCTGAAAACACTTGCTGGTATCACTTCCAAATTTCTTCCTCTTGCAGAGCGCGCTTCCGCTTGAAGCGTAGAGCAGGCTGCTGTGGCTGCTGCTTTGGAGAGTGGTCTGAGCCTGGGGTATGTGGTAGGATGCGTCCGAACTAGAGACACTGTCTCAATATGATCCAGATAATTTTAAAGAAAGCTGCAGCATGTCACGCTTATGCCTAAACTCTTGATTGTTGTGTGTTTGCATTAAGGGAAGGGTAAGTCAATGTTTAAATGAGCTTTAAAAGTCTTGAAATTGCACGTGGAATGAAAGAATCCTGAATTTTTTATTACAATGTGTTGAGTAAACTATAGGAACTGAAGATCAAAAAATCAAACCCCACGACCACCGATTTATATATTTTTGATGATAAATCCTTAAGCTGTTTGTTAAAGATGAGTAAATTTGGCAAGATTTGGGGCTAATGCTGCCCAGCCAGCTGTTCAGTGGTAGTGCCTGATGTCCAACAGAGCCATGCTTTACTCCTAGAATTCTTTTGCCTTTTGAAGTTTTTCTTTTGTGTGGTATTTACAGTTCTTTGTGCTGTTTAGGTGTGGAAGAAGGCTTCTTAAGCTTGATAGCCCATTGCAGTTCTTGTGCTAGACCTTGTGTAGCCCTTACACAATTTTGAAAATAAATCTGAATGTCTGGAGTTCAGGGAGATGGAAGCATTTACAGCTCAGAAGAGAAAAAGTCTTCACCTACAAGTGTAATGCCAAGTTAGAAACATTTACGTGTACAAGTTCATATGTTAACCTGTAGGTCCTTGTAGTACTCAGTGCTTGACAAAAGTGTCAAGGCTCTCTCTAAGCTGTTACTGACCATTAACCTGCAGCCTATTACTTCACTTTTTTTTTTTAAAAGTATCTGTAAGTATTTACATCCCCAGATGAAACAGAAGTTATTATTCCAAGTATGTGCTTCAAACACATACATCAAAGAGGTGACTTTCCTGCTGCATTTAGCGTTGGTGCGGCCTCACCTTGAATACTGGGTGCAGTTCTGGGCTCCACAACCCAAAAAGGACGGTGAGGTGCTTGGAAGCGCCCAGAGGAGGCCAGCGGGGCTGGCAGAAGGGCTGGAGGGCACGTCCTGTGAGGAGAGGCTGAGGACACCGGGGCTGCCCAGGCCGGGGGACAGGAGGCCGAGAGGCGGCCTCGCTGCGCTCGGCAGCGCCCTGAGGAGGGGACGCGGAGGGAGCTGCCGGTCTCCGCTCCCTGGTCGCCCAAGGCGGGACGTGCGGAAGGGTGCAGAGCTGTGCCGGCGTGGGAAGGAGCGGGCGTCAGGAGAGATCTCTTTACCGTGAGGGTGGCCAGACACCGAACAGGCTTCCTAGCAAGGGGGTTGACGCCCCGTGCCTGGCAGCGCTCAGGGGGCGTTTGGACAGTGCCCTCAGTAATATGCTTTAACTTCTGGGTAGCCCTGCAGTGGTCAGGCAGGTGGGCGTGATGGTCTTTGTAGGTCCCTTCCGACTGAACTGTTCTGCTCTGTTCTAAACTTGTCTACAGTGAACAAACAGGTAGATTAAAGGAATTGTCCAAACAGAAACTCCAGGTCCTGTTTTACGTGCTAACAGCCAGTTCACTGTGGCTGCAGGGAGCTGCTGCAAGCATAAAACTGAGGCTGTTTGGAGGACGTGGGCTCAGTTTCAGGGTGCATACCAGTTTTTTGTGTAGAGGCTCAGGAGCACTAATTCAAGGTTCTGGATTCTGCACTTCCTCTCATCCCCGCAGGCTGCCTGGGGTGGTGCTGGTCCCTTTGGCTCCTGCCTCCGCAGTTTGGCTGCGTACGGCTCCAGAGCCCGCCGGGAAGAAGCGTGTGGGGTCCCAGACTGCTTCGGTATCGCAGGGGTGGCGAGGGAGGAGGGGGCTCAGGGCGCTTCCCCTCTGTTTGCTGGTAAAGTTGCAGAGGTTTTGAGGTGTGGGGTCTGTTAAAACCTTGTGCTGCTAGCCTCACAAAGACCACAGCTTAACTCTTGAATGCTTTCCAGACCTTGGCTTGCATGTCTCCAGTATGCTTTGTGAAACAAGGGACCATGTATCTCAGCTGAAATAACAATTTTGGAGCTCTGGGAGTTAAGCACAACTGCTCTTCTCTTTCCTATTATTTTAACTCACATTGTTCTGTCTGTAACATACGACAAATGCTAATTATAAAAATGGACTCTTCTCCACAGAGGCCTTTCTGCTATAAAGAAATCTAAGTCAAAACTGCAGAATTATTAACTATCAGGAGAAATACATAGTTTCTCATTAGATGCACTGGGTTTTCCCCCAGATGGTTTTCAATTAAAATTTTGAAATGAATACATTCTTTTGTTTAGATAAAACTGTTTGTTTTATATAATATTTAAATAATGTATTACTCTGGAGGTTGCAGTGGAAATAATGTACTCTGAAAATGCAGTATTGGTAGATCTTAGGAAGAATTTTCCCTGCAGACATGCAATCAGAGGATGAAGTGGTAGTAATTAAACAGCTAATGCTGTGAAGAAGCAACCTTTAGTTTTCAAGATAATTTAACAGGAAAAAGCGTTTTCAGTTCCAGCTTTAGGAATCAGGCAGCTCATTGTTGGGACTTACTGTTTACCTTGGCATACCCACCCCTTCCCCCAGGTTAAGCGCATTTCTTGTCCTCTAGTCCTAATTTGTTGGCATTTTCTAATTGATTCACAGCCTTTTCTCGACTGCTTGAAACCACTATGTTGTCACGCGAATGTGCCAGTCCGTTAATTGGCTTTTTGCCCCAGCTGCCTCCTGCCCTTCCATCTCTCTCCAAGAAGCCCTTCTGGTGTTTTTCAGTCCTCCAGCTTTCTTCCTTGCCCCGCATGAGTTTGTCTCTTCTTTTGTTATTGCACTCCTATTAAGAATTAATTCTTACCCAACTTTGTTGTTGTTGTTGTTCTTAATGTCAGGTAAGGAAGGTTTTGTTATTAATAACAGTGGAGCAGCATCACTCTTCCAAAGGACAGAAATGTCAGATTTAAGTGCCTGACTTTAGCTGTAATGGTGAATGGTCTTTGAAATGGTCTGTTTGGGTGAATGGTGAATATTTATATATGTTTTTCATTTGTGGAAGTTAATTGTAAGAATACAGAGAATCATCAGATTACCTGAAGTTGGTAGTAAATAGTTGCTCAATGTATGTAGCCAGGAAGACCTTTTCAAGCTCCTGCTCTTGCAAGATTAGCCATGTCTTGTTTTATACAGCTTTGACCTAGTAAGACCTCCAGTGATAGGCAATCTAGGGCACTCGTTAGCTTTACAAATAACAGAGTTTTCCCCTTTGCAATCTAGTTTAGTCTATTTATTTAGCAGAGAATCCAGTTGCCATTGACCTAAAACATAATGAAGGTGCTGGCATACTTTTAAGTTCGCTAGCTCCTAAGGATAGGAACAAGTTTCAACAGTCCATGGCTGTGTTACGGTTTATTCGTATCCTGACGTACCTTTGCTTTTTCTTCCCACTCTCATTCATAAAAGTACTATGGCAACTGCCAAATCGTACAGTTTTAAGGAAAAAAGAAAAGCATGCTAGTGTGCTGTATTCACATTTCTGCTGATTTTCCCGTGTGTCCTGTTTTTAAGAAATAAGAACCTTGAAGAGCAACGACTGTATCTCTGTTCTCGAAGTGAATGTTGTAATCTAAAGAAACACTTTGAATATTGTATTTATTACTCTAAAATAACAATTAAATATTCCATAGCCTTGCTTAATCCTTTTCTGAATTTGCTGGAGCTGTGGTGCTGGAATTGCTCAGCAATGTGAACGAATTCTCACAGGTTTGTATGAGAAGTTGAAATTTGCAAATGATGTTTATTTTCCGATTTGCTCTATCTGTATTGCTGTCAGGCACAGTACAGCATAAATCCAGGCTTCAGTGCAAATAATTATGCTTGGCAATAGATTATCCAGTGATGTATTTATTTTGTTGCCAAAAATGTGTGTGCTTTGCCAACATTGACTATGATTTCATACAAGTTTCCTCATGAATTATATTTCTTCTTAAGATTTTACTTTGTGTGTGTCTATAGCCCTGGAATTTTCTGTCCTTCTCTAATCACAAGCTCCTTGTGCAGATGGCTTCGTTTTTCTTCTCCTAAAGGCTGAGTAGCTGAGGAGAGGCAGACAGCAACCTAATTTCCTTTATCCAAGGCAGCGTTTCACTCTCATGAAAGGTAGTAAGCTCTGCTGCAAGTCAGTGTTTTGTCTTCCTTTTTCTCTCAGTATTTTGTCCTTGAGTCTCTTCTCCCCAGCGCTCTGTGGCTACAAATGCTGGTGCATCTTGTGGTTTCCAGGGGACAGCCACCAGGGAAAGCTGTGGCAGGGCACAGCGGGGCCTGTGTTCAGATTCAGTTCTCTGTTGTCTTTTGAAGATAAATGAAAAGTCCTGCTAGCGATGACAGGACTGGATCAAAGCTCCTGCTCACGTTGTTTGACACTTGTATATGCAGAGAACGTAAATAACTTTAGTCTTTCACTTTAAACTGTTTTGGGGTGGGACTGATTAATCAGATCTGTCTTCAGGCTTGTTATCAAAATGGTATTCAATTTATTTGAAAAACCTCCAACACGAAAAGTGTGAAATGGGACATTTCAATCATCAGCGCTGAAATTCAGCATTGAGGCAGGGGAGATACTACATTAGAAGTTACTGACATAACTGCACTTCATCTACAGGAGCTATGAGGACTCTTTCAGTTGGTTAAACATTGTTTTTATATGTTAGTTGGTGGTGAAATACAGAAGATAAAATGATGACGCTCATTCCAGGATTTTATATGATATTCTGAGTATTGACCAGTATTCTGTGTGGCTGGTTTTGAGTTACGCATCTTCCACATTGGTGCCAATGATTGTATGTTGCGATGGGAGCATTATTCACCAAGAGCATTGGATAAAATATTTTTGGTAATTCTCATTCAGAGTGGACTTAACTAAGCAGTAGTAGAGTGAGGCAGGTGTACAGTATTACCTCATATCAGTTAGTCAAAGCTATACCTATATTTTCATGTGGACATGCCTAAGAAAACACAAATTCCATAAATTTGTCAAGCTCATATGATGAATAATATAAGAGTATTTCCATGCCTTATGTGAGTATTTCTTTCTAGAAGTAATGAATTTCCAGACCTGGCATATCTTCAAGGTGTCTCATTTTTGAAGAGAAGATTATTTATTAGCTCTGTCTCTGCCGATTTCTTTGCTTCACTGCATGATTTTCTTCATAGTCTTATGTTTGTTTTCTGAACAGCACAAGTTGGTTCTACATCCAAGGCTACACATACATTCCCAGTGTCAGCTTCTTGGAAAGAGTTTCATCTGTCCTACCAGTAAATGAAAATTTACTGCGTCTCTAAGCAGCAATCTAGGAATGCTGTATGTATGGTGACCTTATCTGCTGAAAGAAGTTTGCACACACATTTTAATTTGACATTTTTTGTCTTTATACCAACAGGCACAGCTGCCATTACGCATGCAATACGGCAGATTTTACCAAAGACTTCTCTATAGATGTTAAAATAATTTTAAAGGCTTACAAATGAAGGAGTATTTTAAAGCATTTAATCATTTTTAATTAATAAATTTTAATTTTAAAGCTAACATAAAGTACTGTGAAAATAATGTGTTTTCACCAAACAAAGAACTTCTCAGTCTGTTGCCTTCGGTGAAATGCATTGTCCAGCCATGGGCACCATATCTGAATCTGGTGTTCAAGCGAACGCAGCCGACTGGCACGCTTGGAGTGTGTCTAACTTCAGTGGAAGCTGCTCCTCCAGCCTCATTTTGTCAACTTTTATATTTGTAGCAGTAGTAACTGTCACAGTGCTGAAGTTGCACTTAAAAAGTTTATAAAAATATGACACTGATGATATCAAAGGCTGCCACTTTCTATGAAAGAAGCACCACTGTAGTTAGCGAGTGACTTGGGTTAGACTGGACTACAAAATGTGTTTTGGCTTCTGGAGAAATGCCAATTCATTTCTTACTTCATCCTGATTTTCACTGTGCTGCAAGGTCTCCCGATCACATATGTGGACTCACTGTATGTTTGTTATTTTAACTGAAGTAATTGCTTTAATGTGCTTTGTATGGTTGTAGCCGTGACTGCATTTCGACTTGATGTGTGCTTGCCATATGTGTAAACAATTTGCTGATTTTAGTGGTATGACCTATTGGCCTCTGCCTGTATAAACAAATGAAGGCCAAAGTTCAGAGAGATCAGAGGGGGAACTTTAAACATCCTGCAAAGCCTGCAGTCCATTAAGTGTACATTAGTATTTGGTTACAGCCAATCCTTTTGTACTCCCAAATAATTTGTTCGTAACACATTTGGGAAAGCAGGATAGCTTCATCTGATGCACGGATGCTTCTGGGAACGTCTCATTCTGCTTTGCTTAAAGGAAGTTCTTAGTTGTCTGAGTGCTACTCAGCTATGTATGTACCCGGAACAGTATTTCTGCGGCTACAGGAGCTGCGGAGTATCCGTCCTCATTCCGGTGCTAAGAGGGCTGAAGCCCAAGCTTGGGACTCTCGTGTGCCTAAAGGCATTACATGAATTTGCATTTCCGTGTACATTTGGTTTTGCCGCTTTGATGAATTCTTTCTTATGCTAATGATTTCTATACCTCTAAAGCTTTGGACATGCAATAATTAATAAGACAGAAAAAATGGTTTAGGTGGAGCACTTGGGACTACTTTTCCGCTGAACTTTTTTTCAGTCTTCATACTGTGGATTGTTTCAGTTGCTGGTACATCTTCAGCACTGGTTAAGTCGTTTCTCGCTTTGTCTGCTCCCTTCAGACACGCAGTACGTAGGTGTGATGGTTTGGCAGTTGTTGAATGTGCTTGTGAGTATTGGAAATAGTTGCGCAAAGGGCAAAAATAATCCAAAGCACTAACTATTTGTGAACTTTAACAGTTCTGACATTCACATTTTTGCCTGAAAATGTTGTAATGAACTTTGATTGCCTTTACTAGGAGGTTGCTCATTATTTTAAGGGACAGTAAAGAAGACTGCATTGCTGTGCCAGCATCAAAATTCTTACACTTCCCAGCTTTGGAAACCCTCTGATACTGCTAGCAAACTGAAAATATTCTGTTAATGAGTCACAAAGTTCTTTCAGTTTCTTAACTTCCATTTGGTTTCTCTACCTTGGAGTTCCAAAGGTAGTTGGGTTTTGGTTAATTTTTTCCTGTGCCTAATTTTACAGTGTAGCTTTGTAGAATAAATAAGGCTGTATGATTAAATAGAAGAGAAAGAGGGCTTTCAAAATCTATTTTTTTTTCCTGGTGGTACTTTTGTAGCCTTTGGACAGCACTGTTAGCAGCTTAATTAGAGACCTAAGTACATGTATTCTGTTTGAGATGGGACTTTTCCATCTGTAGATTTCTTGAAAGATGTCGGCTTTGTCAAGTGATGCAATTGCACTGGTGTTGTGTTAAGAAACCAGCTTTCAGTGGTGTTTTCCTGTGTCAGAAGTAATGCTCACATGCTTTACTTTTCATTTAGAGATTTAAAGGTTAAAGCTGGGTAGACAGGCAATTGGAAAAGGGTCTACAGTGTACAAAGAATGAACGATAACATGAGAGACAGATGACCCCTGCGCATCAAAGAAATGTGTGTCAAGGGGGAGAAAGTGACAAGTGCCAGCAAGCTCTAGGAAGAGATACTTGAAAGAGGAAAGGTAAGGAAGACACTAGTGCTGGAAAGGAAGAGGGAAGACAGGGAAGTATGGTGTGTAAAAAGAGGAAAAATGCTGAGATTTTGACAGAAAGAAGTAAGCATTGATGCAGCCAAATAGCACACAGAAAAGAAAGTCAGATCAGGGCTATCCAAGTTCCTGAACGACCGAACATCCCTACTTTGCTTTACTTTCTTCAGCAGTTTTTCTGGCAGGAGCTCATATTGCAACCCCAGCTTTGTAGGAGGGAGTGAAAATTCACTCCTGGTCCTCCTGGTGTTAAGCACAAGCTTGCTGGGCTTTCCTGACCGCCGATAACTGCCTGTTTTGTAAGTCAAACTAAGAGCCTGTAAAAGTCAAAGGACTTGACAAATGTTTGCTGTGGTTTTCAGTACGCGCTTTTCAGGAATCACTGTGATGCTGTTGGCATCTAACTGGGTCTTCGTCATCCGGGTCTTTACAACTGAACTTTTCAGTTTTAATAGAAATGAGTGAAGTGTTAATATCTCTGGATCCGAGTGGCTGAATTAACCCTGCAGATTTTTTGACTTGACATATTCTTATTTTCTGACAAACTTTAGTTTCTAAAATTCTTTTTTTATTAATTTTCTGAAGACTTACTAAAAATTTAAACCTGTTGTTTCTGTGTAACAGATCTTGTATCCTCGAAAAGAATTTTACAAACTTCCATGTATGACTGACCACCAGTAAGAAGCTTAAGGTTTTTTTATGATCTCATTGCCACAGAGTAAAGCATAAGTTAAATCATCTAGGATGCAAACGTTCTCAAAATCTGGCATGTAACTTGATATACTTCAAATACTGGAGTTATAGCCTCTTATCATCATCCAGGGCAACATTTCTGAAATGCAACTCTTCTGAGTTGTGATATGAACAATGCCTGCACACGTGTGCAAACAATTCCCTGAAAATGCATTTTTTTTTTCAAAGTCACTTATGCAAAGGAACTTTCAGGTTTCATTTCTGGTCCATTTTTTTTCCAACAGCTTTACATGCATAATCTATGTAAATATGTATACTGAGATCTTAAAATATTGGTGAAAATAAGTTTGTCTTTAAAGCAGAATGGATATGAAACAAATCCGAACAACAGTTTGGACTTTGTACCGAATGGGTGTGTGCCTTCAGGAGCTTCTGTGGTTGAGGAGCAGCAGCAGTTGTGTACTTTTATTTTTTATCCATTTCCTCTTTCTCTGGTTTTCTGGCCATACTGAGTCTGGCGTGGTGTGGAGACATGAGATTTGAGAACTTACCTAGTTGTGAGGGTGTACGTGAGGTGCTGCACACATGAGGATTTAGTGCGTGAAAGCTCACAGCTAAAAGGAGTTGCAGTAGAAATTTCTAGAGATTGCCTGTTTCCAAAGCTGTCTAAAAAAGCATGGTTTTTTTTTTGTGGGGGAAGTCTCTCTGCCAGGGGGGCCTCCCCTGTAACGTTTTGCTGCTGTCAGTAGAGATTTTTTATTGGGGAATACAGAATTGTGGTGTGGCCCATCATTTTGTGTGCAGTGCTAGTTTCAGAGCAGAATGTGGAGGATGAGTTTCTCAGCAACCCGCTTGAACACCCTGACCGTCAGATCCCGGAGCTCCCGGTAGCTTCTCATCAGACAGGGAGGGGCTGGAACCACTGTTGTTTTCTGTTCCCCAGATTTCTCTGTTGATAGAAATTAACTTAAAATGTCAGTATCAAAAAGGAACACTTTCTGTATGAAACATGAATAGGCATAAAATCTAAATGTCACGTCTAACATAATATACTAAATGACTTATTCCCCACAATTCTGAATTAATGTAGCTTTTGTTTAAGAGAAATTCACAGTAAGTGTACCAGTTATAAATTATGAGTCATCTTAATAAACTGTTATAGTAAGCATGTTACATTAAATAGGGAAAAGTTTTGCTTTTCCCGGTGGTGAGCAACAAAATACTGTATCTGGTAAAGAAGTCAGTTTTCTTTCATATCCTCTGAAGAGAACAACTTATCTGCGAATGTAAATATTCAGAACTCAGTATGAGCTCTACGATTAACTAGTATTTACGTACGTGCATTTTTTATTCACCGATCTGCACTGGCCCACAGATAGCATTCTGATTTAAAGAAATTTTGCTGGTGTCATGAAGATGAAGTCCTTTGCTTGTTGAACAAGACTGCTAGACGAACATAGGAAAAGCATGTTAATATTTAGGCAGGGTGAGCTGAATTAGCATTATGTACAACTGTTGATTTTTCAGTCTTTGATTGTTACTTGTAATAACAAATGTAGTTATTTGTTGTCTGGATAACTCTACACGGTTAGTATTTGAAGTAATATGTGAAAGAGGGTATTTGATAGGAACTGATGGGCTCTTAGAGCAGGTGAGAACGGCAATCAAACGTCCTCTCTCTTCGGGAAGTCAGTCAGTGCTAAACAGTATGGTTGGTGATGAAGAAAACCGTACTCACTTCTAGAACCAATACTAGAACACACATTATTAAGTGGATAAAAACTTGGTTTTCAAGCTTTTGGGATTAAGATTTCAAGCCAAAGAAGCAGATGGTAAGTCCATTTCCCAGTGCTAATCTGACAGTAATGTCCTGATCCTCTGCGGAGCTCAGTAGTGCTGCATACTTGTCTGACATCCACAGGCTGCTGGTGAAGGGTATCTCCCTGTGCAGAAAGTCTTCTCTGCGGTTTTAGTTAGTGCTGGAGGAGTGCCCCTGCTAGCAAGCAGGTATGGCTAATGCTCTCTCCCGAGTCTGTAGTGACTATTAAAAAATACAGGGCTTCCTAGAGGAAGGGAAAAAGAGAGCTGTGTTGTCCTTTTCTGAGTGGAAGGTTGTAAGTCAATCGTCTACGTGTTCATTTTTCTTCTTTTTATTAATCTGTGGATGGTACTCTCTCTGTTCCTACAGCTTTGAGAAATGGTCTCTGTCCAGCTGATTCTGCCAATTGTTTTGCAGAAACAGTATTGAAAAATAGGCTTTGGATGTTGTGTGTGTGTGTGAGAGAGAGAGAGACAGACAGACTTTGAAGAATTTGGGGTAAGCTACATGAGTCATAAAAAATGCAGTTGTGCAAAGATGTCTAGATATGTCTTGAATACATCTAACTTTGAATTCATCCCCTGGATAAGCTTTATAATTTTTGTTTCTTAGAAAAAGTACAGTTTTCTTTGTCTGTCAAGAGGTCATTAGTTTTGTTTGGTGTCAAAAATCACAATAAAACTAATTCAGTTGTAAAGCACTCAGTTAACCTTGCAGATGAAGAAGAAACCAAAGAGAGATGGATTTTCAGCTCTTGGATGGGGAGGCGCTGACTGAGTGCCCTGCTGGACCTTCCTCCCGCCAGCACTTGAGAAGGGGCCGTTTTGCTTCCCTTTCTATGTCAAAGTTAGTCTCAGTCGCACGATTTCTTAAGGGCTCTTTGACTTTGCTTGGCAGGGCCTACATATCTTGCTTTTCTTCTGTTTCACCCAGAGTGCAATAAATTGGTAAGCAAATGGAGCTTTTTTGTTTTTTTACATGAGGCCCAATATTTGGTGTTAAATGATACTTTCAAAGAGTGAAATGTTCTGGATTAAGCAGGATTAGGTTTGTAATTTTTCCAGATCTTTACCTGTTTTTTTTAGGCAGTGACTTCCACATTTGGCTACATTATAATTTTACAAATAAGCCTCTGCAAACAGAGCCAAAGTATCCATGCCCAAATGGGCCATCGAAGATGAATAAATATATATTTATAAAATTTATTCGTACCCATTTTAGGGCCTATCATGAAATTCTCATAAAACACATTCAACTCTCTTTGAGAAAGTAAGCAACTGCTTTATTAAACACATAATTGTGTGGTGCAGACAGCAGTCTCTAAAGATGTTACTACACTTTTTGCTAGGTAATTGTAGTAGGGAATTCAGTGCCCTCTAGGGCACTTCTGCTATCAGTCTCCTGTTGTTTCCTGCCTCACAGGAAAAGAGACGAACAGTAAATGATTTCTGGTTTTAATTAGCTTGACAAAGATGCGTGCCCTGAAGTACATTAGAAGGTGTAGTCATTAAGTGCAGTGTCCCTGTAGGCATTTCCTGGATGTCCCTTACAGTTGCTTGTATCCAGAGATACGCTGTTCAGGAGGCTGTGAGGGTATGCATGCCTCTCTTGACTCAAAAATGCCATCTCTCTGGTGGCTTCCATTGCCTGGTGCTGGCTGTTGATCCAATTCCGAGCTGGGGCATCCCTGCCAAACCTCCTGGCGTGCCGCCGACTGGGTCACGTTGGGCTGCTGCTCCTCCTCGCTGCTGAGATGCAGCCAGCCCGAGCCTCTGAGCTCACGCAGCTACGGGAAAGCAGTTAGCGCGCAACCCAGAGCTCTAATAGGCTTTACAGCATGAGGCTTTATTAGCAGCAGTGTACTGTTGGTCCTGAAAGCAGTGTTAAATTGACCTCCTTTTGGCTCTTTAGAGACCAGGGATTTATTTTTATTGCATATTTACTGCTAAAATTTGTACTCGAATGATGGTTTTGAACAAAAATAACTGGCAGCAATGGTGTTCTAGATGGATAATTATTTAGGCTAGTCATACAGAGGGTTTTTAAGAGTCTTTTCAGCCATTGCAAATTTGAGAGTCCATTTTTAATAGTACAGCTATGAAACTAGAACTTCACCATTGGAATGGTGACTCTGCAGCACTTTGGATGGAATTTTTGTGCTCAGAGTACAGACGTTTTCATGTTGCTCCCATTGAGGCCTCAGACCTACTTCTGCAATGCTCTTCAATTTATCTAGAGGTTCCAGTTGAGAAAGCGAGTGTATTTTCAATTATCTAGTTAGCCTTATGAACAACAGATTCCGTTACAGAGGGAAACATATAGTTTTTGTTTCTCATTGAATAAGGCAGGAGATCTAGTGTTCAGATAAAGATTAAATTAAAAATTTAAGAATTTGGGCTTCTTTTATTAGAAACTGTAATAAAGAATAGAATTATTAGGCCAGAGAATATATATGATGATAACTGTAATCATTTCTTGGAGGGGAGTTAGTATAATGCTTTTCAGAGCTCTCTGAAGGTGGCAACGCATGTGGGAATGATGGCAATCCTCTAGGCTTTGAAAATCCAGATACTTCAGAGAACCTTATGAATGCCTCCCTTCCAAAAAACTTGTACACCATTAAAGCTGGGCAACTTAGTTCTTTAGAGAACTTTTAAAAAGACAGGAAACGAAAGATAGAAGCAAAAGGTTGGATTTTAAGAGGGAAGATTGTTGGTAGGGTATCTGCTGTGATCTGCTCTGCTCAGTATATTAATAATGGACTGGAAAAGAATGTGAAGTAATAATTTACACAAAATTTTTCAAGGTGGATAAATCTAAATTTGACTCCAAGAAGAGTTGTAAAAGAGTCCTGCGGTACTTTGCAACTGGATAATAAAGTCATAGGTGAAAGTCAGTGATGTTATGTGCCCAGCAATGAGTAATGAAGGACAAGGTGAAGGAAACAACCGCATCTGTACATAGTGAGTGAAGAGTTCTTGTGCACAATGAACCATTGCCACCAGGAAAGAGAGCATGGGGGCATTGTGCGTAATGTTATGGAAATATCAATAATGAGGAGTGATCCAAAGGGTGAATATGATGTCATGAACTGGAACAAAACAGGAAGCCTAGTTATATTATTGTGGCCGGCTTATATCTTGAGTACTGTGTGCTCTTCTGATTCATCCCTGTCCTCCTCTTCCCCTTCTATGCAACTGTAAAAATAAGTAAATAAATTCTAAATTAAATAAATACTAAAACTTAATAGGCTGGATAAGAAGGAAGGACTGGCTTCTGTACAAGGAAAGAACAAATAAAGCCTGTAAGAGCATCTGTGTTGGGTCTGACCAAAGGTCCACCCAGCTCAGTGTCCAGTCTTCAGTATTTACAATTAATAGCTGGCTAAGGGAGAGTATGGGAACTGGGTGAGCATATGGGATATTTCATCCCATAGCCTCTAACCGTGTGGATTTCAGTGACTTACTTAGCCAGATGTATATGTGTTTAGTGACTCTAAATAGTTAGTTTCCTAAACTCTCTACTCTCGTTTTGTGGAGGTGTGAAAGCTTTCTGCTTCTAGAGCACACTGTGGCAGCTTATATATGTGTTTTGTGACAAAGCACCTCCTTTGGTTTGTTTTAGCTAAATTCTTCAGCCTCTAAAAGAAATTCCTGTGGGGAATATCCAAAAAAATTCTATGCGTTCATAAATGGTATGGGAAAAAATGACTATGGAATGCGTGCTGTCATTATCTGACAACTGAGGTGTTCCAATGAAATATCAGGTGTCTTATTTGAAAAGTAAATTTCATGCATTGAAAAAGTTCATCATATGAACCACTGCAATAGTAATGTGGAAACCAAAAGTATAAATGGGTTTTAAAGGGTATTAAATATATTTATTATGGATCTACTGATGTTGGATGAACATGGCCGTCCAGTTGCATCTTTAACCACAGGAAACCTTTAAATTGCTGATGGTCAGAAAATGGAAAACAAAATAATTTTAAGTGAACTATAATAAAATCATCTGCTCTTAAAAAAGTTGAAATTTCATATGGTTCTTTCTTATATTTTAAAATAAATACGTGATTTAGCTATGTTTACTAAAAATAAAATACCGAAAGGTAGCAGAAGTAAAGTTGTGGCTCTACATGTAATGATCTATGATAGCAGAGAGTGTATATTGCTTAGTACTTTACTTGTATTTAGTAAAATATCAGGTAGTTTTGAAGAGCACTGAAGCTGTTCTGTGAGTTGGAGCAGGGGTTACAGGATTGGTTTGTCTGGTCATACAGGGTGAATGCCATTCCCCCTTTGCCTCTATGAATAAGATTAAAATAAGGTATGGAAATACTAATGTTAGAATTATTTGATATTTTGTAACTCACATATGTTTTCCATTACCAGCTAAGTGCTTAAAATAGTTCCAGGAGACTAAAAACAAGTTTTGTCAGTTTATAAAATACCTTCAGCAACCTAAAATGGAAATAGCTTAAAATGGATTATTGTAGGTAAGCCTAAAAACTGCCCTCAATAAAGATTAGACCATGACAAAGTTTCTGCTGCTGCTCGATAGTGGAGTTAATTCTACCTCTTTCTTGATCTGAATATGGGTATCTATTCAAATTTAGGTAACCTTTAAACCTAAAAGTAAGCTGTACGTGTTGTTTGCAGGTATCCTTAGAGCCACTGACTGGCTCATTCAGAACTGTTCGTCACAAATATATTGTAAATACAAAACCTTCCTTTCTGAGGAAGAACAGCAATTATTTTGCATTCCATCTCTCTAGAGAAAGCAGATACAGCCCAAGCTGAGGAGAAGGAAAATGTTCCATTTAGAATGAAGGACCTTACTAGAGCTGACCTAAAATCCAGCTGCTGCTCAAACCGATTTGCCAATCAGCAAATACTTCCTCCTGCCTAATTTTCTGTCTGCTTGGTTAGGGACAACTTTATGAAAGATACGTTAGCAGGTTAGCACTGATCAAATGGCTGTTTAGTACAGTATCAAAAATAGAAGTTATATTCTGAAAATGGGTAAAAAGTGAGATTGCTGATATGTACCCTTGAAATGGTTTCCTTTCAAGGTGAGTTTTGTCCAAGTTCACAGCAACCTTGCCCTTTCTGGTTTGCTTCCGCTACAGGTATGGATCCATCCTTTCCATGATCATGTATTTATATCCTAAACATTTGGTAAATGGTACTAGCCTGCTCTGTCATGTTTCTACATACGTTTGAAGATCAATGCTCTATGATACATCCTTTTAGCGTCGGATTGCAGTATGTGACAAAAGCTGCCTCTTGCCTTGTGTTGTTACGCACTGTTAGCATGAGTGTTGGTGCAAGTTTGGTCCCCAGTGGGCTGGTTATGGAATATAATTGCTACAGGCAGGGAGTAAAGAATCAGGATACCTTTTTGGCAGCCGGTGAGGCTGACATGACTATTGCAAATATTCACTTCCCCCAAAACATCACTAACAAACACATCACCAAAACAGTGTCCCAGACAAGCTGCCAATTAGCAACACTGCTGCTTTATGAAGAGATGGATTATAAGAAGAAAAAGGCATGCATTTTCTTCTTTTGTTTCTAGCCTTGAGGAGTTTATTGGAAAGGATAGAGTTTTTAGAAAAAATTAGTTACGGATACATTGAGTTGTTGAACAACCTTGGAGTAGTTCAATTGCAGATTGACTCATCTGTCAGCAAGCTTAATCTATTTGACATGCATTGATCCAGTCCATGAAAGGAGGTCAATTTCTCATTATTCCCTGAATTGGAGCTCAAGATCAACTTTGGCAAGGTCTTACATTAGGTAACCCAAGTCGTCTTCCAGCCCAGAATGACACCAACACCACCCCCTGCCTTGTTTCTCCCATGTTTTATCCTTCAGTACTACCAGATGGCCAACAAGCTGATGTTTTCTGCAAACCTCATGGGGCTATTTAGTGTCGGACAGTTGCACAGGAGTGTTGGGAAGGTCAGCAGTTGACCTATTTAGAAAAAAAAAAGGGGGGGGGCATTAAGGCATTTAATTTTCCTCTAAAATCGATTTCTTTTAAATGACACATGAAAGTTGTGTGCATTTTTTAATGTTTAATTTTGTGTGAGAGAGTAAGTGAACCAGGGCTGTTTTGTTACTGGCATGTAGCGGTAAGTTCTTAAATCAAACTGACTTTTAATTCATAGAGCGGAAAAAATTATAGTAGCTTCTGTGCAATGGTTTAAAACCATACCAGCAGCTTGCTATTTTGTTTTTTTCAAATTCAGTCTTCTCATCACACTGACTGTAGGAGTTTTTCCGCTTCTGAGATGCAGATGCAGTGGGCAACCCTCTGGATTGCTGTAGTTCGGTGCGAGGCCACTGAAACGAGTGCAGCAAGCCAGCCTGTATGCTTGGTGAGAATTTGACCAGCTCTCTGTCTGCTCTGACTAGTTTTTCTATTTGCTCGGGTTTGCAGAGTGTTACACAGGCTATAGGGCATAAAGATAAATTCTGCTTGGTGTCTGGTTCTCCCCTCTGGCTCTTCCACTCCTTTAGTTAAACTAATAAATCTTAGCTTTCAGTATTAAGATCTATTTTGGAGCTAAGTGTGTTCCTCTAAAGGAATTACCTGAACTCAGTACTTTTAAAAATTATTTTGCTCTCATAAATGCTCTTTTCTTCCAAATGTTATTATAAATACAGAACGTAACTTGACAGTGCTGTCTGTGCAGTCGTCCCTCTACGCTTCCTGCCCCTGCTTTATTGAGAGAATTCTGTCTCTTCAAACCTTGCAACTTAACAGTGCTGTGATGATGTTCCAGCTTTGAAATGTTTAATGTCCTTTCCTGACATTAGGATCCCAGTGAGGTGCCAAAAATACCGAGGAAGGGAATTTGCAACCTGTTGCGCGTATCACACAAAGGACTTGGCTACAGAAAATGTTGTTTTACTTTTTGATGTTAGTATTTTGGGTTTATTGTCCGTCTTGTTAGAAATCATATCGTTAGTGGTCTGGGTTGAGTAGCCTGGGACTGAAGAGGGTTGAATTTGAAGAAGACAGTCGCCTGTCATCAGCCCGGAGCACCTTAGCACAGCAGACAAGCAGAATGGCGATCTTGCTCTTTTCTCCCTCTCTGCTCCTTCACCCCTCATTTGTGCGACATGTACTTTTGGGTCAGTTTTGGTCTTCTGGCCATTCCAGTTCATGTTTTTTATCCTTCACAAGCATAACATTTGCTTTCCCTTGGGATAAGGAAAATATTGAAAGTAAGCAAACTTTGAGTACAGCAGCAAAATAAGAAGAGACTTGTCCGATGACATTTACTGTCTGACTAGAGTGCTTACTGGGGATAGAGCTCAGTTCAGCTGCTGATGCTGTGTTGGACATATTGTGTTAAGCTTCACGGGGGAAGAAGAGCATGTGAAATCTCACAGGAGAGTTCTTATTTATAAAGCTCTTGTCCTCAAGTATCTAGGTAGCGGAATGTGTAATACTTTATTGAACCTGTTGTGAATCCTGGGCTGAAAAGAGAGGAGGGTGACTTGCTAGGATGATCACTTTTGGGTATAGGATGATTCTGGGGGATAGGCTTATTAAATTTCATTTGATTAAGAAGAAATTACTTCATCTTCATATTGGGATTGACTCGTATTCAAGTGAACATCGGCATATTTTAAGAAGTTCTGTTAGAAGCACGGAAAATGGACATAAAAGTTTCTTGTGTAGGAATCTGTTTTCAGATGCGTGTATTCATTGGTGTGCATTCATGTACTTTTTTAATTTTTAAAGCATTTGTTTGTTGCATAAGCTCTTAGTGCAAATTTTTATTTGCTATTAAATTTTATTACAAAAATCTTTTTACTGGAGTACAACTGTATTAGGAACACACACTCTATTATTTCACTTCCCCCCTGACATTGCTTTGTTACAAAGGAACTTTTTGTGGAGAAAATGGTTCCGTCTGTCTTGCTTTAGGGAGCTGCGATTACTGTAGAGTTAACACGGCCATGTGCTCCTCAAAGGCTTATAAGGCAAGGGGAAAAGTTTGGCACTTTTTTTTAGCTGGAAAGCTTGTCTTGGGATGAGGCCAAACTAAACACCAGTACCTCTTTGGTTTATGGTTTGCATCTTTTCGGCAGTTGGGCTCCTCGGTTGCAGTGATGTTTATGCGTATCATTGACCAGGGCCTGCCTGCAAGCAGGATTGCTCCCGTTACGGTGTAGAACAAATACAGGGAGTGCATCTGGGGAGACATAAAATTTCTGTTCTTTGACTTTTTAAAGAGAAATTTTACTGCCTATCCCCTGACAAAAAGTTCCTGGAGATAAGTGATTATCGTTATCCATGAGGGGAAATTTTGGAAATACATGGATGTATCCTCACGTTTTTCCACTGCAGTTTAAATGTATGCTTTCAATATAAGATTTTATAAGTATGTTTAAATCAATCAGTGTACCAAAAACCCTCACTGAAATTTACTGAAATTATTGAAATGAGTATTTTTCTTAAAATCACCCTTTTTTTGATTGCTTGGTTTTGTTTAGAAAACTTTGGAAACATTTGCATTCAGAAAACTCAGCATCAACTCCTGAGTCAGATTTTCCAGTCTGTGTATGTGTGTGTGCATCTACATAGCTATATTGATACAAATAAAAAACCCAGCAAATTCTTAAGCTTGGAAGAACCGTCTTCTGTCTTTGTCTGTCAGAGACGAGGCTGCCCGCTGTAAGGCAGCTGCCAGCTGGATTGCTCCCTCTCCCTGCCTGCTTCGCTTCTCCTAGCCCAGTGTACTTCAGCTAGAAACTGCAGCACAGTTTAGGGGTTGGTGTTCAAGGAGAAAAGTGATGATAAAGAGCTCTTTCAGTTAGTGTGCACGGACCCCAGGAGGATCTGCTGGTTAGAAGGAAAATATGAACTGGCGGTAAGTTGCAAGTTTTAATAGTGAGGGTAATTTATAATCCTTTGGAAGGCTTTATCAGGAGATATAAATTCCCTTAGTTGCAGGGTTTTTTTTCATTTGAGTTTGGCTGCCTTGATAAAAAAAAAAAATGTATTCCATTTATTGGATCTGATGGCGGCATTGCAGGGTGACGATGTATGGCTGTCACTCTGCAGGGTTACCGTTGGGTGATTTTGATACTTCTGGCTGAACACGAGAAGCTGAGATTCATTCAGTCTCAACCAAGACGCTGATGTAGTTTTGTTCTGCTACAGTCAAGGGTGGCTCTGCTTCTGGTTTTCCAAAAGTACAACCGAGTACCTTTGGAAATGCCACCCGAGTCACTTGTGTAGTTCTGTGGCAGCTGGGGTTACTCGCCTGTTGCTACTCGGAGAAGGTTTGTGGCTTTGACAAGTAACGTTCTCCGTTTCAGAAAGGAAGATCAGAGCAGGCTGGTTTTCCTTCTGCGCCTGGACACAGTGAGGCATCCACTAGTCTCTGCATGAGATCTGGAAGGTGAAGGTTTTCAGGAACATATGTTGTACAGTAACCTTTAATACTCAGTGATTTACATGGTCAGCTGGATAATGCACCAAAGATGTGACAGTTTTGAGGTCTGCATAGCCTACAAGGTCCTTGAATAATGCATACCCGGCTGACTGGCAGCTGCTGTAATCAACTCCTCCTCAAGACCACGGGTTGACTGCTCTGAGCAGACTCGCCTCTGAGAAAGGCACCACAGGATTCTTTTCTGTTTGTCATTAAATATCATGTACTCACTAAGATTTCTTTTTGACAGCAGCTAATGGTATTACGGATATTTTATGTCATCTTCACATCAATAATGCAGTATGGGCCACGTGAAGAATTCATTCTGTTTGTTTGGGGAGGGAAGAGGAAAGATAATTTAACTCTTGGCAGTAAGAGATTTCTTTTAGGAACTCCAGTTTTGATGTAAGTTCTAGTCGTGACCTTGAAGTCACATCTGGAAGCAAGCAGGCTAATTAGCAAAATTTTGTAACTACTTTGGATTACTCCCTAAATTATAGCCATGCAATGAAATGAATGTTCTCTGGAGCAAAGCGAGATGTACTGCAGAGGCAGGTACTGGTTGTATTGCTGAGCTAAATATCAGTATTTTATTGTATCTGAAAACTAGGTTGTTTTGTGGTTGTTTTTTTTTTTTCTTTTTTCTTTTTTTTAATTCCTCCATGGGGTAGCCTGTAAGAAGTGTTAATTCTTGTGTGTGCTGTTTCCACGGCTGTTCTCCTTCCGTCAGAGAAAATCAGCACTTTTGTTTGCTGGTGCCAAGTTTGCTGTGTCCTTTGAGAGGATCAGTGGAGTCCTCTCAGCTGCCTCCTGGAGGGAGGAGCCCTGTTCAGCCTGACTGCGCCTTTGCAGATGGCAAGGAAATGCCATGACTTAGCAGAAGTGATCCAAGTCAGGAGCATCATAAAGAGGGTACGGTGGTTCCACAGTGCTGTAGAAAGCGCTGGGAATGTTTGCATCTTCTAGGTGAGCAAGAAGTGGATTTAAACTGTAGTTTTGGTTGACAGAACTTCCCCTGAAGGCTGACAGTAAATATTTAATTCAATATTCAAGATTTCAAAGTCTGAATTTTGTATGCATGAGTTAACATACACCTGCTTGGTTTTGTTTACCCTGGGTGTTAACTACTGAAATAACAGTATTGACGTGTTTATTCCTGTAACTCGATTTTTTTTTCTTTTTTTTTTGCACAATGTAAATGTATATCCAAGTGTTTGTAGCAAACTTTCATTTGGGAAGATGATATACCAAGAACTGTTTTTTCTTAACTTGTAACTACTCTTTTTTTTTGAATGAGAAAAAGATTTTTAAATGAAGCTTTTGCTCATCTATGTGGAACTGAAGCTTTCTGTTTGAGAGGCAACATTGCTGTGTAGCAAAATCTTCGAAAGTATTATTGCAGTTATTGTTAACCCATATTTTTAATACAGAGTGCTCTGAATGTTGATGTTCCTAACATAAACTGCATAGTCATCTTTACATAAAAGATAATGATTTGTAGGTGTGGTCTTCACCTAAAGCCGCTAAAGAGAAGCCCTTGAGGCGCTTGTTCTCTTCAACTTATTAATATTAAAAGAAATACATTTTCTTAGACTCAAGATTAACCCCCCCCCCCCCCTTTTTTTTTCCTTGACACTTCAGTCCACTTTGAAGGAAAATAATGCTTTTAGGCTGACTCGGGCAATCTGTATTTCTCAAATCTACACCCATCACATTGTAAGGTTCCTACAGCTGATGAAAGATAAGTGTAGCCATGCCCAGCAGAACACAGGGCCAAGTGGATAATGAGTTGGAAAAAAATTCTAGCATGTTGTTCCTATCCAGCAGGTCATTGTGGAGCATATGGAAGAGCAAAAGACCGCTAAATTTGTGTTTAAACTCCTGTTTTGTTGATGCAAGATATGTTCCAGGTAGCATTTCCAGATTAAATACCTTGCTTCATTCTTTGTTTTATAAGGCAGGGTGATGAAGATAAGAGAGACTTCTTTTACATGTTGTTTTCTAGTGGTTTCTGAGTAATTCCTTGAACTGGCAAATGGGGAACTAAGAAATGAGGAAAACCATTTTGTGCTGAAAAAAAACCCCCACATATATTATTCATTTCAAGAGAAGCTCTTTTGGTAGGCTAAATCTTTTGTCTTGATGGAGTAGCTTAGCAGCTCTATTTTGACTTCAGACAAGGGCTTAAGCCATAAACAAGAAAACTTCACAACTGAAGAATAACGTAATCAATACTCATGCAGTGGATGCCTTTTACAGAGCACACAATATTGTATTTTCTTTTATTCAGTCCTGTAGATTCTAGTTCCCTGTTATGCTACAAACCACGCCGGTGCTTCCATGTATTGCTCAAGCAGAATCACACAGAAACGATGTCTTCATTTATCCAGAAGCTATTCATCCAATTCTTACAGGCACTGGTATAGTTCAGAAATTAAACTTCAGTGTCATTGTGTTTAGTTCAGCTGAGGCATGTTTGGGTAAGTGAGAAAAGCTGGAAGTGCTAGTGCCGTGGTTGTGTGTTGAGCACCAGTCCCAGTTTGGGAAATCACCTATATTTAGAGTATTTTCAAATGTGTACCTAAATTCCTTTGAAGTCAATGGCATGTAGGCATGTGCCTACTTGTACTCGAGGGCCAAGCACCAGGAAGTCCGAATCTATAGGAAAGAGACTGACTTACCAGTGGCAGGTACTGGCTATGTGCACATCTTACTGAGACAGCTGATTCATTAGTACTGACTAAGCTTATGAAAGATTTGCTCGTCTGTTGGTACATAGTACATTAAAATAATCAGCTGTGATTATAAAACAACCTACTTGGTTTAAAAAACAAACAAAAAAGAAATCCCCCACAGACTCTTTTCAGTCTTTCATCAAATATTATTTTGCTGATGTTGCCAGAAATGAAAGGCAGGCATGCCATGAATACGCTTACCCTTTTTTAAATTTGTCAGTGATAGTGAAAACTCACATCCTTCCCCATTGACACAAAGAGCACTGCAGACTAGCTGCATTAACAGTCTGGCTCTGTCACTCTGTCTGTGCTACCAGCCCATCATTTTTTCATATTTCGTTCTAACTGGCAGATCTGCAGCATCCAGACAGTTGATGTAAAAAGTCTGGTTTTGATAGCACTTTTGTTCCTACTGACACTTATCTTGCTGCGGTGTATATACATTTCTGATCATTGATTTTGAATTTCTTGTATTCTATTTAGCTTGCAAGACAAGGAGAAGTGCACTCACTACATTGGGTTATTTGCCTTTGTGAGCACACTACTACTAGATTTACTTTAAAATAAATACCTATTTATTGGTGGGTTTGCATACACAAATCTTAAATGATAAATTTTCTAGGATTTTTTTTGTCATCACATACACTGATAAGGACTTATGCTCTAATGTATTCTAAACACAGAGCGCGGTCTGTAGGCTCACCTCTCCTTGTGAGGGGTTTTCTGCCCCAGGAGAAGGGAGCAGGCGCAGGCCAGATGGATACCCTCGGACTGTCACCGTGGCTCCATGTTACTTTTAGTGATTTCAGCTGAAAGGGAAAAAGAGATGAGTCATCCATCAGCTTATTGTAAGACAGCATAGACAGTTGTAAATGTATCCTGTCTGGAGATTTGGTTCCAGTAATCAGCACAAAATAACCATTGACATCACAAAGTGTAACTTGGAGCCCTTCTCATTGAAAAAAAACCTTGGGGGAGAAGAGAAAGGGATGAATGTTGCTGAAAGAGCAAAGTGTAATATTTGTTGTTTAGAATGTGTGTTTTCTCGTGGTGTTCATTGCCTTCCACAACAGTGGAAACAACTTGCAGACTATTGCTCTGGGGCTAATATCTTCCAGTTTAATGCAGCTTTCTTAAAAAAAAGGAATTGTAAAACTGAAATAATGTTGAATCTGAACATGAGGGTACAGACGCTTCTGTGCCTGGGGTAAACTTGTGGCATGGGGAATGAGCTTCTCATGGTACAGTTCATAATTGTAGACAACTTGGGGTGAAGTCTTGAATTTAGCTTGCAGAAATAGTTGAGAAGGATGTGGTTTCAATGGATGCATATTTAATTTTCATGAACATGCCTTTTGTATTTCTGTTGATAAAGGCTTATGAATTATATGTCTCCATTTGAACTTTGAAGTAAGTGGAAGTGTGTGAAGTGAACCAGTTTCCCCTGCATACCTTGCATTTGTTTATTTGCAGTGCATAAATCTACAAAGGCGTTAAAGCAATAGAGCTGCCTCCAAAGGCGGGTTAGAAACATTGCCAAAGCAAGCAATAGCATGAAGGTTTGAGGTTGTTTTCTGTGGGGTTGCACACCAGCCATACAGACAACAAATACACACGGTAGGGTGAATGAGGAAGAGATGGTAACCTCAGTATACCTATGACAGGCTGTAGTTTTCCTTCAGAACAGGATTTTAGCAGTTTGGGCGTTGACTAAAGCCCTTTTTTTCTTTCTAAAACTGTTGGTGTGGTTAGGATCACTCCATAATAACCCTGTCCGAATCAGCAGTTAAAATTGATACATTTTCTTTCATGCAATATTTTGAATTTCTTAATCTGTTTAATATGTTCACAGAGTAAATTAGAGATGTTGAATTCATTTGAAAAAGGCTAATTTGTAATGCTTCGTGCAAATCAACTCTTTAGCAAAAAGCCCCAGGGAGCACGGGTATACTTTGTTTCCGTGTCTTTATCAAATGGACCTGTAGGTCGAAGCTTTCACAGTGCAGAACAGACGAGGCAGGTTGCCTGTCTGCCTGGCGTATGGAAATAAGATTTAAGAAATAATTCAAACAGTGATGTCTACATTTGCTGCTTTGAAATGGAAATCAGTTGCAAAACAAAGATGTTGCTTTTATATGGGCCTCTGATAGTCTTGCTAGTGCTGCTGCAGGAGGCAGGAGTGAAATGTAAGATATTAAAATAACAAAACCTCCAGCCCCCCCCCCCTTTTTTTTTTCCATTCCACCTACTTATACATAGTCCATGTTCAAAGTGTAGTTGCTTCTGTCAAAAACTTCTCAAATTAACATGAAGTCTGTGACTGCTGAACAAATGTTTAAAATGTTCGCATCGGATGTATGCACAGTAGGACCCACGCATGCAGGTCTGGAGGCAGGTAGCTTAAAAGTCCTGCCTGGTTTGTGGCTCGCGAGGCTCCCATGCCTTCAAAAGCCCCTGAATTCAGTGTAAAGAGGCAGGTGGTCATGGACCCTGGATCAGGCCCCAGGTGCTGCACATGAGTCAAGGCAAGCAGGAAACTGAGGATGCTAGAGTGGGCTTTTAAGATGATGAATGTCATGGAAAGAATTGGTGTCAGTATGGGAGTATATGTTAATCAGTGCTGCTGTGTGTACATATATGTATTTCTGTGTTTGCTCTAAATTTTTTGAACCTAGTATTGTAAAAGTTAATTTTAGATATTTTAGTGGTGTGGTAGGGCTGCACGATGCATTCATGCTTGAAGCAGGAGCAGCTCTGGAGTGACCCAGCTGTAAATGCTGTTGCTGGGGACAAAGTACAGGTGACTGCAGCCAGCCAAACGAGCTACACAAATAGTGCCGTTAATGAAGAGCGGGACTTGAACCTACCGGAGCATCAGACCTCTGGCGTACATGAAGTAGAAATAATGAAAAGTTTCCTCTTCGGACTCAAGACCAAGTATTTTTCAAGCATTAAAAATTTAAAAACAAGAGGAGGGTGCTGGTTGTGCATGGTGTCAGGAAAGAATTCACGAGTTCTGTATAGAGAGATGTGGGTTAATTGCTGAATCATCCTCTCAAGGATCCTTTGCACTTGAATGTAGCTGGAAGGAAGTGAATGTACTTTTGCAGTGCAGCGTAGCAGGAACATGGTATCCTTCTCTAAGAGCTTAGTATTTAACATGAATTTTGGTATTTGCTTTCTACAATTTATTTACAAGTTTATAAGTAAGCAGCACTGACCAGTTAATTGTTGGAATTAGCATGTGAGAAATGAATGCCGTTTCCCAGAGGGAGTTCTTGACTGGTGCTTTGAGGTTTATTCTTGCTGCAGCTACCTAGTTTTTTTCTGATGACCTGAAAGGCTGCCAGCGTCTCTGCTGATTCAGAACAAGCTGACAGTGTTCTCACTCGCTGCTGCAGAGATAGCTGTGTCTTTGGTAACTGTCCGGAATGAATTAATGCAATGTTTATGGGTTGGAGTTCGTGAAGCCAGTGTAGAATAATTTGGAGAGAGCAATAGTCTCTGTGCCTGTAAAAGCAAACAAGCAAAATGCCCAGCCCCCTGCCCAAAACAACCAAGCAAGATTTCAGTGAATTTACCAGCAACAGAAAGTGTATTTCATATGCGTGTAATTAGGAAATTTCAGTGGGGCCCGTGGCAGATGTTACTGCTTGGAAAGGTCATAACTGGGTGGTGATCGAGAGCTGAGTGGTGGTGTTGCAGGAATGCATACACCAGCTGGAGCTGGGGCACCACGAGCGTTACTGTGGCCCGTGTACTTCTCGTGGCTGTTGGCAGTCAGTGTTCTGGTGTCAGTGTCCAGTTCTATTTTGGAAACAGCTTTGACTTGAATGAGAATGTGCAAAAAGTTATTTTAAACACTTATATGAAATGTGAAGCGTTCCATTCTTCTTTTTCTGGGCTGACATGACTGTTTTATGCTGCTGTGGTCTACTTCTTGTTTTAAAAACCTGTGTATGAGTTGCAGTCAGAAGCACAGCAAAACTCCTGTGGTTTTGTTTCCTGGTGGTTTAATTTAGGAGGTAATCCTGCTCTCCTTGATGTCAGCAGGATGTGGAGTGAGTGCTGTGGACAAGTTTCAAAGCTGCTTTCATTAGTTACTCCACCAGCTCTGGGCCTGGCATCTCTTCTTCCTTGAGAGCACCTTCCTTGCCCATTTTCATAACATTTCCAACCCCTGAACATGTTAGGTTCAGCTGCTGCCTCGTAGATCCCCATGTTTGGAGAACCAGGGGGAGAGGGTATGTTCTAGCTCCACACTGTGTTGCCGTAGCTGTGGATAACCGTCATCCTTCCGACAACCCAGGAAACATTCAGAAACTTGGAACTGTTATCACCTGCAAATGTGAGAATTTATCTTTTTTTAATTTATATTAATACCTTAGAATTAATATAATTCTCACATTAGGATTTACAGGATGTTTTTTGAAACATGTTTCTTTCTGCTTTCTTTCTCCTTTATTGAAAACCAGTTTAACGCTGTAACACTTTTATTGATAACTATTTGTTTGCATTTAATTGTTGTAGATTTTGAAATTTGTGATTAGACAGTTTGCTTTAAAATGTGTGCGGTTTAATTTGTGATGTCAATATGCAATACAGGTGGTATATATTTAGTATTGGATTTGGATTTTTAGTGTTGCAAAATGATGTTTGCTTCAACAGAAGAGCTATGCCTTACAAAATGCATTTGTATAGTTACATGATACAGAGTGATACACTTTTTGCAAAATTCGTGTTTTGCTTTTTCTGTTAAAATGCATCCCTTCGCATTGTACCAATGCAGTCTGGTCAAGATTGAGGATTCTTTTGCAGCAAGTTTGAAGAAACAAAGGCAGCAAAATGCAACAGATGAAGAAGCATGTGCAGCCCACACAGACGAGGCGTGCTGGTTTGCAGAGGGAGCTTTGTTCTTTGTGACTGGTAGTCGCAACTGATCACAACTCGGCCAGTGTAGTTGTGATCTGAGGTGGTGAAAGCCTATTGCTGTGTGGTTATAGACTATCAGCTTCTTTGTATTAAAATCCTGAGTATAAGAAGACGGTCTCAGAAAATAAATGTTTTTTTTGTTTTGTTTTGTTTTGGTTTTGTTTGTTTTTGTTTTATGAACTACCACCTGTTGCTTTTCATGGAAGTGATGATCCTGGAGCAGCTGCTTGTTAGGACCAGTGGTATCAGCTCTCTGCTGTTAGTGCAGCGTGCTTAGGACCCAGTGTGTGGACTCGCTGATCTGCTTTTTATGATAAACACGAGTGGCACTTGGACTGAGGGGACTGTTAAATGGAAAGTTACAGAAGGCTCCTTGTTGCAGCCCAGCAGAAGTTCTTTGGCCCACTTCAAGAGGCAACATCAGTCATCGGCAAATGTTAAATGCCGTAGGTCTGCGCTTGGTTTTCCGCGATGCTGCGGCGTGTAGCTCGCACACTGGGCTGAGCTCTGCCTACTTCTGCCTTTCCATTCCAGCCTCTCTAGAGGACACAAATGAGTGTCTAAGGGTGAATAAATGTGTGTATTTCTGTTTCTTGAACTTGATAATTAAAATGTCACAGAACAGAAAATTGCCAACGTGCAAAAGGCTGCCAGTCTCTGCTGCCAGTTTGCCTGGGTTTCTCAGGAGCTATTACTTGGCTGCCTGTGGGAAGCTGTACTGATGCTTTACTGTCTTTATAACCACAGATGACATGGGGGGGAAACCTGGTTTTTTGTTTGTTTGGTTTTGGTTTTGGTTGTTGTGGTGGTGTTTTTTGTTTTTTACTTTTTTTTTTTTAATTGGGATATCCCTTTAGTGTATTAGAAATCACTTTCTTTATCTACATTTATGACAGTGTTTCTTGGAAGCTGGTAGGGAGAAAAGACAAGGAGAACAAGTGCTGACTGTTACATGATGACAGGCTGTGGCACCCAATGATCTTTTAAGATGACCGAGCATTTAGCCATGTCAAAATACAACAGGCAATTCTTTTAATTCTTTTTGTTCTGGCTTTTTAGGCTGGAGGAGGGGGATGCTAAGATATTATTTGTGAAGGTCAAGCAAGCATGGTAAATCCGCTTGCAGGTGCTTGCGTTGGACTGCTGGGCAGTGCCTGCAGAGCACTTTGCTGCGGGGCCAGGCACTGAGCTTTGCAAGCCCTCGTAAGCTGATAAATCTTGATAGCCCCGTGGAAGGCAGGCCAGCTTTCTGAGTTTGTCAAGGCATTAAATATGTTTATGGCATAAAATGTAATTACAAGATTTTCAGGGATGTAATACCGGTTGTATGAGTTCTCTTACAATGCCGCATTTATTTGTTTTGGGTTTTGTTTGGAAACCGTCAAAAGAAATCTTGCTAGGTTGCACAGCAGCATAAATTGTTTTTTCAGGGCACAATTTAAAATTGATGTGTATCTAAATTCCCTGTATTGCTTTGAAAATGGGATGATCTGCAGTCTGTTCATTGATTTGGTTACCAAGTGTCAAGCACCTTAAATAAAAATGCATAAATGCTACTTAGGTAGCTAAGGAATACATAGCAGCACCAGAAATAAATACACTTCACCTGTGTTGTAAACTGTCAGTTTTCTTTTGGTTGTGTTTACTGTGACGAGCTTGGCATGCAGATGTTGTAGGGCTCAGAGGAGGATCGTTTGTCGGTGACACTGGTCGTCGGGGCACTTTGCATGCAGCAGTCACCCGCTCGCTGGTGCCGAACCACCGTGTCCTGTGCCTGGAGAGGAGTGCTGGTACGTGCCACGAAACGCCCGTGCTCTGCTGTGGCAGCTGGCACGTTTTGTGGAACCACTGAAAAAACAGCACGGGGTGAAGTGCCAGAAGCACTCGGGTGCTGTTCCTGCCGCTGCAGCCGAGCGCGGTTCTGTTTCTTTCTCAGCTTCCCTTTGTGTGTCTGCGGGGTGGTCAGTGCTCAGGGCACCGGCGGTGGCTCTGTGGGGTCGGGCTCTCCTGGGATGCTTTGTGCACCAAAACGTTGGGGTAGTTGGTCGTTACAGAAGTCAAAGGGGAAAAGTTCTTATTCTTCCCTTGTTTCCTTGACTGTCACAATGTGTGTCTTGTTAATATGAAACGTGGCATGCGTGTGGATGTACAATACTTCTCTTCTTAGCAGTGCGAGTGGTTTTGTGCCATTATTTAGCAAAAGCTAATATTTATAACCGGACTTCAAGAATGAATGTTGTGACTATTCCGCGTTGAACTACTTCCTTTCACGCTGGAACGTGTTGTTGCAGCCAACTCAGATGACTCCTCTTTTTGTAAAACATGAGCCAAAGTTAGTCCTCGAGGATGGGTTGTGTCCTAACAGAGCAAAGTGCTATAGACTCTGGAATAGTCTCTACCACTAATGTGTTCTGAGATGAAGACTGTTTTCCATGGGGCTTCTTTCATCCAATGTCAGTGATTACTCTGAAGCATAAGCAGGAGGTGTTTAAATACTGTTAGAAATAAATACGTCATTTCTTCAGTCTAGGTTGGATGGAAATCCTTGTGTGGAGCTTTTCCATTGCTCCTCCTTTCAGAGGTTTGGGTGAACCACAGTGTTTCTATAACCTGGGATATAACATATTTGTCAGTTTTTCAGGATGCAAGCTGTATCACAGTATCATCAGTCCCGAACAGTGGTCAAAAAAATAAAGTTTGGAATGTGCATAGATGAATCATCATAGGCAACGCTCAGATGACATCAGCAGAAATTAAGATTCATAGTTCAGAAAGTGGAGTACTTCTGGTCAGAACCTATAGGAAAGACACTGTTGTTTCATTGTGTAGAAAAAGAACCAGTATCTTCTTTGCTCTGAGACTTCCAAAAGAAATGGTTATTTGTGAAAACACTTCCAAAGGGTAGGCAATGCTGTGGGAAGAAGGAGAAACCTAATGCACATTCTTATGTTACCAAAATTTATTTATTTTTTAAATAGGAATAAGGGAGTAAACCACTTCCAGCGGCTGTGTTACTGTTGAAATTTTGTTCAAGACTGGTAAATGCTCATGGAGTTGATATGTAGACAAATGTACAGGACTTTGATAACCAGCTTTGAACAGAAATGCAGTCTCCCTCAGGAGTGATCTGCACATCTCATACTGCCCAGCACACCCGGCCTTCAGTGTGGCCTTGACAGAGAGGACTTTTCTTGTTGGGCAGGTAAGGGGGTGGATGCATCTCCTGAGCCTGAGAGGCAGTAGAAAGATGAGGCCACTTTTCATGCCACTTTTTTTGGGGGCATTCTGGGACTATTCGTGCCTTTGTCCGTGTCTACTGTCATGAAATTCAGTGAAATTCTGCTGACTTGAATAGCAGCAGATTGAGCCCTGCCATGTTCGTAACAGCTGTGGCATGGTTTTCTGCCTTGCTTCCCCCTCTGGCAGCATCTGGTGAGCATCTGCTTGCTTTGGATTGGAGCCCCAACAATGAGGCTTTTGTTGCAATGAGTATTTTGGAAGAGGAGGAGGCTGTGTGAAAGTTAGTTTGGGGTAGTAGGTAATCACTGTTAGAAAGTTTCCCATCATCCTTTGGATGATGCTGCTGATGCCATGATACATTGCCTGGTAAGGAAAATGTGAGCAATTTCTTCAAAATGGAAGTTAAACAGTTCCCTGGAGCTGTTTCTGTTCTTGAGGTCTCCTCTATGAGTTGGAGTTGGGATCTGGTCAATCTACAGAAATATGGGTGATGCAGTGAAACTCTTTCTGCCTTTGATCTCTGGTAGCTTATGATTCAAGTGTTGGTTTTTGCGTTCAGTTATCTTAGTCTGCTCCTGCAGCCAGGTTTGGAGACATTTGCTGATTACATTATTTAGTAGTAATAGGTCTGAAGCACTCACATATGAATTTACAAGAATAGTAAGTCAAATGCTATTCCAGGTGGGAAATAATATGTGGAGTTGATGATTTATAGTAAAATGAGCTATTACAGCTTTCACAGAACTGGAGGAGGGGAGGTAGTCCGGAAACACAAGCTTTCCATGTCAAGGTTATTGCTTGTTGTTATTAATATTTATATACTAGTGGTATTAACATATCCTATAACTCTGCTGTGCAGCCAGATTCATTCATTCCGCTTAGGCAGAAGAGTTTGGCATCTGCAGGTATCAGAAAGCAAGACACAAAAGAAAACCATGAGAAGCCTGTGTGTGTTTGCAGCCAGCCTGTTTATTGCAGACAAGGCCCAAAACTGCGATGGCGCCTGCTTTTTTGTTTTGTTAGGTGTGATTTTTGTTTTTTTTTTCCCCCCAGATCTTATAGTGGAAGGCATGTACACTAGCAAGTAAGCACTGTCCTGATGGAGATCAGGGACCTCTGTGCCTGGCCTGCCACACAGCCTTTCTGCTGGTCACACAGCTGTCCCCTGACCTTCCTCCATGATTCTGTGCCCACCTCATCCCCTAGTCCAGTGCTCAGTTACAGATTTCTTTTTTTGCATGCATGTTGAAATTTACTCTGCTTGAATTCAGCTGTTACTCAGTCAGTAACATTTCTACATCTAAATGTGTTTAAAAAAGTCAGAAAAGACAAAGAAATAGGGGTTTTATGGTGAAGGCTGAGCAAATTCTGCCAGAAGTTGAGAAGGTACGATGAGTGATAAAACTGCATAATGCATTTATTCCCTATTTACTGAATGTTAACAGATGTTTTGTTTTGTTGTTTTTTAAAAAAGGGAGTGACTGGGCAGCCAGTGTGAGGACTGTTTTGTTTGATCTTGGGGTTACACTCCGCCGTCACGTGGGACCCTGGGGAGGAAAGGAGTGATGGTTCCTTCCTAGAAAGCAGCCCTGTGTGCTTGGCCAAAGGGGATTTTTGGAAAGATTTTTTTTTGGAGATAGACACAAGGCCAGAAGCGAGCCTGAGCGCAGCAGGACTCGAGCGGCTGTCGGGAGGAGCAGGAAGCTGACACACGGCCAAGGGTATGCGTCCCTGAAGGGATGGAAGAAATAGCTTCTCCATGGATGTGCTGGGTTTAATTTGTCCCAACCCAGAGAACAGCTGAGCTGATTAGCTCAAAGCAAGCCAAAAAGAAAAGACCTGCATTGCCAGGCCATGGCAGGAGGGAAGGAAGCTTCTTTACAAGCCTTTTAACTTAGGTTCTGTTTTCACAGAATCACAGAACAGCTTGGGTTGGAAGGGACCTCGAAGCCCACCCAGTTCCACCCCCCTGCCATGGGCAGGGACACCTCCCACCAGACCAGGATGCCCACAGCCCCATCCAGCCTGGCCTTGAGCACTGCCAGGGATGGGGCACCCACAGCTCCTCTGGGCAGCCTGCTCCAGGGCCTCACCACCCCCTGAGTAAAGAACTTCTTACATATATCTAATCTAAATCTGCCCTCTTTCAGTTTAAAACCATTACCCCTTGTCCTATCACTACACTCCCTGATGAAGAGTCCCTCTCCAGCCTTCCTGTAGGCCCCCTTTAGGTACTGGAAGACCACTATAGGGTCTCCCCAGAGCCTTCTCTCCTTCAGTCTGAACAGCCGCAGCTCTCAGCCTGTCTTCATAGGAGAGGGGCTCCTATGATCATCCTTGTGGCCATCCTCTGGACTCGCTCCGGCAGGTCCATGTCCTTTTGTATGCTGGGGGCCCCAGAGCTGAACGCAGCACAGCAGGTGGGGATTCACGAGAGTGGAGGAGAGGGGCAGAATCACCTCCCTCATCCTGCTGGCCGTGCTGCTTTTGATGCAGCCCCGGATACAGTTGGCTTTCTGGGCTGCCGGTGCACATTACTGGCTCATGTTGAGCTTCTCATCAACCACCACCTCCAAGTCCTCCTCAAAAGGACTGCGCTCAATCCACTCATCGCCCAGCCTGTACTTGTGCTTGGGATTGCCCTGACCCAGGTGCAGGACCTTGCGCTTGGCCTTGCTGAACTCCATGAGGTTTGCATGGGCCAACCTCTCAAGCCTGTCAAGGTCCCTCTGGGTGGCATCCAGAGGCAGCGTGTCAACTGTACCACATAGCTTGGTGTTGTTTTACCTATGAGCTGAATTCCTTTATTTAATAATGTATTGTTCTAATTTGTTCTGATGAAACAGGGCTTTGAGATTTTCTGTGGTATTTTGGGGGTGCTTGCTTTAGGTTAAAGGTTTGGGAAGATTTTTCTCAAAATGTTTGCTGAGTTGCACATGGATGACTGCCCCTATTCTAGTAAACTGACCAAGAGTTTTGCCAATTTAGTTTTGAAATTAATGTCTCTAACAGAATGGATATTTCTGGGTTTTATCTGAAAAATGCCTGGATGAAATCCTAATACTGTTAAGCTCCATGGGAGTTATCTTGGGACCATGATTTGTCCCTGTGTTTGTTCATTTGTTTGTTTTTGTAAGAATCTTTTCTTTTTTGCGTGCTGAGTATTTTATTGCGTTCTCACACAACCCAGGACATTGGTAGTGCAAATGCTTTTTTTCTGCGATAATTTTTTTTTCTAAATAGTAGTGTAAGATAAACTTTCCATGTGAGCTAGTAATGGATACTGCCACTCCCACTGTACTGCCTTCCTACTCCTTTTAATACTGCATTGGTTGAGACTAGAATAGGTGTCCAAGAGAAAAAATTCAGATTTAAGCAGGAAGAGATGAGAGGGTCGTTGTATTTCTGTATTTCTTACAGAAAGGATGAGGGTATACTGCCTGATATGCTGTAGAATATATGGCCACTAAGTTTTAACCTGAGGTAAAGATGACAGCAGCAGTTAATTTTACCTTCTTCTTTGTCTCCGTTATCTACTCTGTAGGACCATGCTAACACACATTATTTATCACACGACAGCAGCATCACTTGTTGCAGGAAGGTCGATGGAGCTGGCTTACCAGTGGTGTTACTGGGAGAACTCCCACACTGCCCCCTTTGAAGCCATCAGCAATGTACTCCCAGACAAAAAAAAAAAAGGCTTTAAAAGTGTTTCACAATAAACAACAAACAAAACTTAGGAATGACTGGTGTTCATACTTCTGTTTTTATGACAGAAGTTATTTTGGGGGGAAAAGCTGCTAATGAGGAACCAGTTACTGTTTTCAGCCCTCCAAAAAATAGATATGTTTTTCAAACCTAGTTGCCAATATTAGGGTATTAGGTATTATTACTCGGGTAATATTCTTTCCTAACTGATCCTTAATCTCCAAGTATTATGGAACAAGTAATTTTTTTAAAACTAGAATCCAATTAGGAAAATAATGCTTTTGTAAGTGCCACCCACATCAGCAGCTTTTTGTTTCATGTTTGAAGTCTTTGTTATTTTCATAAATCGAGTAACACATGAGAGATTTACTCCAGATTATTTGAGATCTGCAGAACTGGTGTGTGTACGTAACAAATTGGTTGGCTTCAGTTGGGTTGCAGTGGATGTTACAGAAGATATTGCAAGTGTGGTGTTTCACTGAGGTCACACTCACTAATGAGTTCAAAGCAGAGCTTTGTCATGGGATTTAATGTCCCTGTCCTCCAGAGAGGAGGGTAGGGATTTGGGAAGGCAAAACAGGCTGCACAAAGAAATGAAAAGGAGATCTGAAAGGTCTGTAGCGGTGCTGTAATGAGACACTAATTCATCAGTCTGGTGGCCAGCAAAGAGAGGATGTGTGGCGGCAAGCTCTTGGCTGAAATGACATATGGCAGACATTAAGCTCAGCTTTTCTGAACATTTACACAATAACAGAAAAATTCCACTTGAGAACTAGCTCTTTACTTTTATATCGTGGTTAAACTTTTGTTACAGCAGATCTGTGTGGAAGCACCAAGTGCGTCGATTGCTTCCCCTGTCCCCGCCGCTGCGCTGTGCGGGGTGCTTGCACTGCCTGCAGAAGCGTCAGTTCAGTGAAGGAAAGCCTTCAGCGAGGGACAGTACAGACAGATCTCTTGTACACAGTGAAACTACAAATCTCCGTGGCTTTGCCATCAGGTTCTGGAGGCTAAAGCCATGCCCCAGCCTGGGACGCAGCACCCCGGGGGCGGTCGCTGGCTGCCTTACGTGTTGGCGTGGAAGCGCGGCACGGGGCAGCTGGCGGGGCCAGAGCTGTCGGAAACGTGCAGCTCTGCCAGCCTTCATAGGAAGGAGGGGGAAGCTGTTACACACAGAAAAATGAACAAGCAAAGAGGTTTGGACAGGCTCAGGGAGGCTTAGGTATTTTCCTCATCTGTCTGAAAGGAACTGCACTCACAGCTTTTGCTTTTTAAGGAATGAGAGAAATCAGAGTTTACTTGCAGAGCACGATAAATACTACTGCTGACTAACAAAACAGGCAAGGACTGGGATCAGATTTTCCATCGTAACTGGGTTGTACAAACCCCCTCAGAAAGCTGAGAGGGTCCTTTTGCGGCAAACTGTGTCACACGGGTGAGGAGGACTGGTGGCTGCAGGATCAGGCCTCCTGGAGGGCAGAAGGGGACAGCAGTGCCAGCATGTGGTAGGACAACGGATGTTGGGAGGGAGAACCAGGTCCTTTGCAATGCTCCTTGTGTTGCGGAGTACAGCTCAGTGCCTGATCCTGTATTTCTGACATAGAGTTTTGCTGTCAGATACCCACCGTGGGACAGACCAGCAGCTATTCGGATGCAGAAAGGCATGGCTGAACTGGGGAGGAAGAGTGAGCTTGTGCCCTGCCTAAGGCTGTATAGAAAAGGAGATTCAGAAAGTGGAGGAGGGGCATGCATAGCCAAAGCAGAAAATGGGTAAAGGAGGAAAGAATCGATAGTTCATTAGATTTGTAAAGTGGAAGAAGGAGAAAAAGGATCAATAGTTCATCAGATCTGGAGACTCAGCTTGTGAGATGTGATTGTTTAACACAAAAACGTTTTCCTGGAGTTGCTGTCCATGTTCCCTGTTGTGACTAGTGCATATCATGTAATGGCACATATCGGTATACATAAAAGAATAAAGGAAAAGTAGAAATTAAAGGTAGAAAGCTTGCAAAGCCTATTTTAGGGGTAGACTATCCCTTAAAGACATCCTGTTGACAAATATGAAATAATTCTGTGAAGTTCTCCTGCCCTCCTTTGGCACCGGCGTCTTCACCGTGAATACGATTGCTCAAAATTGCGCAGTTTTCAAGTAGGATTTTAGTGAATGTGAGTTTTGTCTGCAAGATTTGGCTTTGTGGTTTTAGTAGTTTACAACCCAGGTGAAAAGTAAATACTGTATTAAAACAGGCAGATTTCAGACGTGGGTGTGAAAGTTTCTACAAAATGAGCTCACTTATTTAACACTGGGGCTAGAAGTACTGCACTCATGGAGTTTCCATGATTATGCTGTAGAGAAATAATAGCTACTGTACTATAAAGGTGTATTTTTAGAAAGAAGGTTGCAAACATACAATATTAGTTTGGCCTAGCAGTTGTTAGTAGACATAAATAGTTTAGCTGAAATGGGCTACTTTTAATACAAAGTGGCTATTCTCTATATTTTTATTAATTTAAAAGACTGTGTATTGGCTGACATTAAACGGTAAAGGTTTCATTAGGGTCTGTGAAAGTGTGCAGTATAATATCCATAGACATCTTGTAATAACACAAGAATTCTTTCTTCCTTTCAGGAATATCAGTTGGCTTAAATATTACTCTGCATTCCCCTGCACCTAGGGGAGAACAGTCCAGTCCTGTGTGTTAACTCTGCAGCATGAGCTCCCACGGTGTCTGTGAGAACTGTAAGCCATCCCTTTGCCTACAAGGGGCTCTGTGAGAAATGCAGCAGTTAACCTGTCACTCGCTTTTGGATAAAATAGTGCAGCTAGCCTTTTTAATGGCTGCAAATGACGTGAGCTTCAGTTGCAGAGTTCCCCGTAGGGCTATAAGCTGATGAGCGTACTCCTGTCCTCCATGCATGAATAATGCATGACCTTGATAGCTTTAGGAAGATACCAGTTAATTCTTCTGACCTTTATGGTTTTTTTCTCCACCTATTATTACTTATCTGCCATCCTGTTTGAAGGAAAAGGGTTAACCACAAGTCTACAAATGCTGGTGAATTTAGGAGACAATTACATTATATGGGCAAAGCAGATCCAGTGTTCAAATTCTTCAGCAGGTATTTGTCTTCTTAGACTTAATAAAAGACTCTCTTGTGCCATGCCTTAGTTGGTGTACTAATCAGAAAATTTTGTCTTTAAAGCTACTGTGTGCCTCCTACACCCCTGTATTCCCTGTCTCAGGGACAGAGTTGCTGTTTACAATGCTTTTTCTTTTTGTGTCTTTCCATGCCCCTTCTGAGGCTAAAGAAAAAAAAATTGCATGTTGTATGTTTGCTATCATTTCTGAGTGGGTCAGAAGGCGGTGTTGAAACACTGATTTACCCTTCCTAGGATGGCAAGGAACAGAAGCTTGCTTTTCTGTCTTTGTTTGTCCTGACGGAATATCCTTTTGAATGTTTTAATTAAAGCTTAAATCTGTTGTTCTTCACTTTATCCTGCATAGCTATGGGGAGATTTTTGGCATGCTGTGTTAATTTTAGCAAGATATTCTCTTGACTTTGAGTAGGTAAGGCAAAATTTGAGAATGGCAGGGATTGACAGTGCACCTGCTAAAACAGACTGCTCTTTATAATCTGTAATTCAAATGTTTATTTTAAAAGAAAATACTTTGGTTGGCAGGCTACATGAAGTGTGTGATGATAGCTGAGTAAGCCTAATCCTATCTGGATAGCAGGAGGTAGAACCGGGTCGTGACACGTTGTGCTTTCTCTCAAGATGCTATATTCAACAATTTTTCAGCTAGTTAACTTGATTTGCTGACCCCCATAAAGAATAACTGAACCCTAATGAAATGATTTTTGATTCATCATGACAAGCTGTAGCTGGACTGGAGAATCGGGAACATTAAAATTCTTTTGTAGTATCTGGTGACATTTACATACAGTCCTAAAATAGTTGAGAATAGGTGAGATTTATTGCCATGATAACATGCTAACAGCTCAGTGCTGGATCTTAGTTTTTATTCATTATATACTATATTGCATCAATTTATCATTATTACTATTATTGGCAAGCAGGAGATGGAGGGCTGGATTCTCTGCTGGTGTGGAACAGTGTAGCTTTGGCTTGATCATAGTGTTGCAACAAAAGCTAAGGCAGTAAAACTGAGAATTTCACACCATGTAGTCAGGCTCTCTCTGTTGCATCCAGCCTGTCTGAATAGTTCTCTTGCTAATAAATTGTTCTACTTGCATTGCTACTGCCTTCCTTTCTGCTGCCATGTTTCTGTTACATCCAAGATCAAGTCACTCTCCTCCACTGTTTGCTCTCAAGTTGAGAGCATAGACTTTGTTCGTGCAGGAAGACCAGGTGACATCAGGAGCATATGCAGGTTTTTGTTACGAGCAGTGGATGGGATGAGTTGACATTGGGGTGCTGTACTAACAAAACCATCCCGTGTGTTAGGTTCTAAATGTGATATTACAGGTTGGCTATAATTCAGTCACTTCATAATGTTCATCGCTATTGTGCTAACAGCATGTAAATTGCAATAAATTATGGCACCAACTAATGCAATAGTTCACAGCCGGTTTATCCTCGGATATGTCTTACCTTAGTAAGGCGTTGCCATAGGTGAAATCAGGAAGGGAGGCCACTTACTTACATTATTTTTTACTTCGGGAGAAACACTGGAGAAAGACGTTTTGGTGGTGACAGAAGCAATAATTTAGGCTGACAAAATTATGTGGTATTTGCTGTGCCTATGCTAATTGTCATTTTTTCAAGAAAAGTGGTATTGTTAGATAAGATTATAAATCCACAAGTGCTGCATGCTATATGCTGTATGTCTGGTTTAAATTTTTTATAGTTCTAACAATTGTTTAAAATTGCTGTGCATAAATTGCTTACATGTTCCAATGAATTTTGTAAAGACTAATTACTGTGGTCCCAGCTAGAGATGCTTTTTTACATCAGTGTTCATTCACAGCTTGCTAGATGCCTGCAGCTACAAATCAGTCATTTGAGCAACCCTGGGAAGTGTTTTGTCATTTATTTTTCACATTATACATCCCATCTGGTAATGGAAGAGGCTAATAGTTATAAGCATATTATCAACTTGAATTCGAGCCATTTCTAAACCACTGTAATTACCAGTTCCTTCAGCCGCTACAGTTGACTCTGAGCATGCACACGTGTGCTGCTGTGCGCCTATAGAGGACAGGGGCCTTTTCATCTTTCTTTTTTGCTGCATAAAGGACTTCCAGACGGAGAAGAAGTCTCCTAATAGTGTCCTTCCTACATCTGGGCAATGCAGTGCCATTTTCTCACCATGCCAGCTGCAGTCTGTAGATGCAGCCTCTTGTGCGCTGCTGATGGTGCTGCTTGGTGGCATGACAGCATCAGTTTGCAGCCCCAGAGAGTAGGCAAAAATGATTTAAGTGTGCATTTAATTTAAATGGACTTCAAACAGAATCCAGCCAGAACTATACTGCAGAAATGCAGAGTAACTCTTTTCTGTAGGTGGGACAAAGCTTAGGCTGCTCTAAGATAAGGCTCAATCAGTTAATGAAATAGTTTATATTGCATTATTTGCAGTAGCAAGATAATGAACTCAACAATCCAGTCTATTTTTTTTTTTTTTTTTTCCAAGTAACTTCTGTCCATCTGCTAGAACACTTGTTTTTTCTGGGCTGAAGGGTCTTAGCTTTTTTTATTTTTTTTTTCCCTCCCTTCCTACTCTGTAGGAATCAAATGATGAAACTTCCATACTCTGGCTTTGGAGGTTATTCCACAGCTCATTTCTGACATTCATCCTAAACCACTTTTATTTCCAAAGTTGTATGGTTTCCTAAGCAGTGGCTCTTTATGCTGTACAATGTTTGATTGTTGTCTGTCCCATCTTCTCCCCACTACTGCTTTCATGATAACAAGTTCTGTAGTGTGAGTTCTTCTGATGTCTTCTTCCAAGCTAAATTCAGTCGGTCTTAAATCAGGCTTAAATGTTGAATTAGTGCGTAAGAATGTTAGAAACATTAGAAGTGCACTAGTGCAATCTACTTATTTACCGTATACTACAATTTAATGATTCTGTAATAGGAAACTGGATTTGGGATTTCATTTCACACTAAATCTGAGAAATTGAAGGGTGCTTTTTGTTAATTTTTGCTACAAACTGGAAGAAGCTGAAGGTGTGATTGAGCATTTGCCCCTTAATTCACTGCTAAAAGACACTTGGTGGGTCCATCCCCTTGACACGTTTTGCTACCCATTTTCAGAATAAGCCGTCTGTTGTGTTCTGAGTATATTTCACAGTCAGTTTTATTCAAATATGCTGAAAGCTGCTGAAGGAAGAGCTTTTTTTCAGGCACTTAGTATGACTAAGTGGAATGACTGATGTCCAGCTTCTCTCCTTGAGACTGAGGAGTTCAGTAATGGAATTAGGCTGGGCGCATCCTAGCCGGAGCTCTGGTACCATTCGTGCCTGCACGAAGAGCCACTGTGATTTTTTCCAGCTTGTCATGATAAACTAAACAAAGAAGAGAGTATTCATCATGAATAATTAATTTGACAGGCATTTTTGTGACTAACTTAACACTATAAATTTTGCCAGCAGTACTCAGGCTAGCTCTTGGTGCTGGCAAGTGGGTAACCTCATCTCTGGACTCATTTGCAGCAACTGCAGACGCTTAGGTGAGCCCTCTTATTTTGATTACTTCAGAAAAATGTTCCAAGTGCTCTCTCTTTTTTTTTTCACCCTATTTTTCTCTTTGGTGGTTATGGTTCAAAGACAGGGATGCTGACAGCAATGGAGCATTGTTGGTAAATAATTTAGGCCGTGGTTGCCACTGGCTCCTTTAAAGGTAAAATAAGAATAGTGTATTCCTGAGCAGTGATTGAATATAACGAAGGAGAAACTTTGTTTTAGTAGTGTCGCAGCAGTGCGTGTTGTATGTAATCCATACGAGCAGCCTCACGGGATAAACATACTAAACTCTTCAAAGAGGCAATCAGATGTTCCAGTTCATTTGTCCAGCTCAGATATCGTAGTGTATCCCTGTGTATTCTTGAGAAATAAAGAAGCATTTGGGTCTTAATCGCTCATTTTTATCTGTAGAAGAAATAAACAAGTGTGTGGTCTTAATGCATCAAGTGCCTCCCTCCTCTTTCCTCCCAAGTGGCACAGCTGGCTGCTTTTCCAAACTTCTTTCCATGGTGCTGTTTTTAACCACACAAACTTTATTTCATGTTGGAGGCTCTGCAAATGCTCACTCTGTTAATACCTTCAGAGATTTTTCTCACTGTGTGAAAGCTGCTGTAATGGAAGCCAGTCGGGCAGAAAGGTCACCTCCTTTTAATGACTTGCTTTTTGCTTTCCTTTCTCAGTAATAGCAATAGGAAAACATAAAAGTCTTCAGATATTGGACCTTAATGTATGTGCTTTGGAAAGGAAATGACTTTTTTCCAGTGAGGAAGGCAGATAATGATGATGCATTTTCAAATGTTGCTAGCAAAGGTCTGCTCCTAGCTATACTTTCTGCTGCCAGTATCTGTTATACCATATATTGCTGTACCACAGTATGAATTTTCTGCAAAAATCCCCCTAAAATTGAAAGTGCAAGATCTTTTTTAAAAATGTGGCTTTGTGAAGTAAAAATTGTGTNTGTTGTCATCTCTCCGTCCTTCGGTGTTGTAATTTGTTGGTGGAAGGAGCCGTTCAGAGCCCTTCTGAGGCGGAGCAGCCTTGCCTCCTGCGCACGGGGCTGTTGACTTGCCCATACCAAACAGGTTGCCGCTGCCGAAGGGAGAAACCAGTTCTCTCCGGACTCGAGTGGCCTCAGCTGCGTACGATGGGCAGAAGGTCAGCCAAGCGCCATGCATAGCTCTGTGAGGGTGCTGTATTTAGGCCAAGACTCTGGACCTACTTCGTATCAGTTGAGTTTATTATGGTAATAAAATAAACTTGTGGCCTTTCATCCACACAGGGATTTCTCAGCTATTCAAACCTGTATTGCAGACTTTGGCAGGTGTCTACCAATTTCTGCTGTGTCTCATGTCCAGCACTTTCCCTGTGTCCCCAGCGTGAGCAGTGGCAGGACAAACGCTGCAACTAGTTCAGCCTTGTGAGCTGGATCTCTGCCGCTTCAGCAGTTGAAACCTGCATCCAAATAGGCAAAATAAAACCATTTCGGTTCCTGGGCTCTCCAGAATTCTGTTATGAAGAGCCACGGTGAAGCCATAGCAGAGCTGATGTAGAGCTCCTCTAAATTCCAGGAAGAGTCCCCTCAGGAACACGTCAAGTCTAAGCGCAGCACAAGTGTGTCGGTTCAGGAACGGCTCCGTGTTGCTCTGCAGCGTGGTGAACACGGCCTTGCTCCGTGCGTGCGCACAGCGAGCACGGTTGACCTGAGTGATTTGATCAACATCGTGTAGGAAACGCATCAGAGGCAGTAACGTGACCTTTGTGATTGCCATGTTTTCACATCTGCTGCGCTTTGGTGTTCACAAAGCCTCCAGATTCCCAAAAAGCACTGTGGTTCTTTTTATAGTGTTGAAATAACTTTTTTTTTTTTTCTTTTTTGTAGCGTTTTGTAGGCCCTGGCTAACCAATCTTGATATGTGCTTACACCAGTTTGTGGACTTCCAACTCCAATGCTGACTTTTATTAGTTAGATTTTGTCTCCCTACAGATGCGAGCAGTAACTTCTCAGCGTCCTTTCATTATCCATGTAATATCCAAAGATAAGTATCTAAAAATTTTCTAACGTGTGAATAAACCAGGCTGTGGACCAGAGTGAACACGGCTCTGTCCTGTGCCTTTCATGTTATTTCCCTAATTTCTGTCACCGCTTACAGGAGACTGAAATGCCCCTGGGACGTGTTAGTCGCCTCGTGGTGGTACAGAAAACCAGTCCGCTGGGGGCTGCCGGGTGAAGGCGTTCCCTGCTGGCCAAGCTGCTCTGTTTGCATCTCTGCTGTGCGGTTACGGACTCAGCTCCCAGGCCCACATCCTGTCCAAACACGTCCTGAGCTCAACCTCTGCAGAAAATTCCATTGGCGATACAGCCTTGCAATCGTGCTGAAACTATTCCTTCTTTTCTACAACATCTTTCTATAAATACTTCAAAAGCATTTTAATGCATTATTCTTAACCTACAGTGACCTTCCTGGAACACAAGGTTTGATTAGGAATTGTTTATGCGGAAATATTCACAAACCGAAATTGGAGGATGCACGCATAGGAGAAGCACTTTCAGGGCAGTGAGCATGCTTACTGTCTTATACTGGAGCTCCAGCATTTTTAAAGGTTCTGCCTGTTGTCTGGCCATAGGTCAGCTGTTCTTATATTCAAATTTAAAAAAACAATAATAATTTTGCTGTTATTTGACAAGCCATTTTGGAGCCAAGTGAAATAATCTTTGTATAGCATTTTGATGCATTCCTCAAAGCTTGGATCAAGCCTTGTGATATTTATTCTGTTTCAGATATAGCAGTTTTCCAAAATAAGGGCTAATTTAACTTCCTGTTACTATAACCTTTAATCCCTGTAACAAATAATTAATATAGAAAAAGCAACATATAATTTGCTTCTGCAGATAACCCACACCATTTTATTTTAAAAAGGCTAGTAAAACTTGATGGTTTACCACTTAGGAACATATCTTAAATGTTCAGAGTCCTTGGTATTTCCCCAGAGTGATTTATAATACAGCAAGAAATGGAAAGCTTAAGAAAAGGGAGGAGGGTTTGGATGGGAACACTTAAAATTTTTCTTGGCAGAAGCTTACTGCTAGGGAAGTGCTTTTTTTTTTTTTTTTTTCCTTTCTCCTTTCCTTTTGGGAATGAGAGATTTCAAGGAGGAAATGGCTGATCTGGGTTCCTGAGGGTGCTTTCTCAAGGCAAGTTTAGACAGCAACCTCATTTACATCACAGACCACATCCTTGTGAAAAATGTAGCAAGCACTCTTAACCTGCTGGACTTGGCTGATGATCTTGGGAACAGAGCCACAGCTGTTGAACAAAGGCGGCTGGCACTGCTGCCCGACCACGGCTCCCTGCGCTGCCGAAAGCTCGTAGCTGAGCCATAATAAACTGCCTTTTTCCGCTGGAGAGAATGGAGTCACGTAGGTGCAACTATAAACTTAACTTACTGCATCTGAACGAGAAGATTAAAGACCTACGTAAGACTTGAAGTATTTTGGCATTGCATGAGCAATGCTATTTTGTTCTTATCAGAAGAATTTCAGGTTTCTGAAGTGATATTTTAAATTTTGGGAAATGGTAGATGCAGAGGTGGCATCATGGTTGTTACATTTTCCAAAAATACTGATTTTCCAGCATCATGGTTGTTACCGTCTTTTGAGCATGATCTTAGTGGTACCTTCTTTTGAGCAGAGTTTCCAAAGACCTGTTTAACGCTGTGGCAGATAGAGCTTCACCGAGATGCCGCGAGATTAAGACCATATGCTGCGCTGTGCCGGCAGCGCGATTTGCACAGAGCAAGGGGTGGCTTTCAGGGATCCCAAAAAGACTCGGAGGCATCGGACGACTTAGGGTTTGCTTATCGTCTGTATTCTGTGTCATTCCTTCAACTTCCCTTCTTTGTGGGCTCTAGATTACTTTGTGCGTACAAGTATAATTAGATCGGACATCAATGCTAAAGTCTTCAGTGATGGACTGTAAGTTTATTACAGATGTTTGATCTGTATGGCAATGGGTTTAGCTGTAGAGTAGCAGTGTATTTGTAGCCCTTGTTGTTGTAACTATTGTGTGCCTAATCTGCCGTTTCGAGCAAGATGCATGTCTAGAAAAATAGGAAAACCAAAAACATCGCAGGTATGGCTACCTTTCAACCCAAAATAAATTTGGCATTGCCGCTTTGGGACTTTCTATGTGGTGATATTCGCCTTCATTTTCTTTGAAACTCGACTTTGTCTAGGATAGGCAATGGAAAACAAATGCAGAAAATGAGAACTTTGACAGTGAAGTGGGTTTTCAGGAATGAGGCGGCCAGAAGCTACTTGGAAGAACAGCACAGAAAGGCGGAAGTCTGTTGAGAGCTGTCTGCACCCGAAGGTCTCTAAGATTTGGGAACTGACTGAAGATAGAAATGTGCATAGGCTTGTTCTGAAGTCCTTTTTCTCTGAATGTTTTGTTATGGCTGATAAATCCCCTACTGCCCCACTCCTTCCCCCTCTTGTGCGTTTGTTTTAGAAGGAATTTCAAGCCTCGGGCTTGGTCAGAATTTTTGTGGGCAGTGGTGGGGTTTAACTCCGGTAGCTCGGGGAAGAGCTGCGTCACTGCTGGCCAGGAGTACAGCGAAACCTGGAAAGAGGAAGACGCCCATGCAGATCTGTGCCTCTAGTGTGAACAACTGGAAGCATCTCGCCATTACAAAGCAAAAAACTTTAAAGTAAGATAAAATGTTAGTTGGACAGCTTTTAGAAATGAAATGTGCAGAAACAAATTTTCAGAGCAACTTTTTAAAAAAGATGTGCTAGTCACCCGAGGATGGCAATTGTATGTGAAGGCAATTTTGGTCTGTTCTATGTTTGCGTTTCATGACTAACAGACAGCTCAACCTTTTGAACTTCCTAGATTTGTGGGGGTTTTTTAGCCTATGCATTATTATTTTGGAACGTGTTCGCATTTCAGGACCCCGTGAAAATGGTTTTCTACTAATAAAATTCTGTAACCAGGGTATCTCCATAAAGCGCTTCCCAAAAGGAAGCTGTTTCATGTAAGAGAGATTTCATTCAGAAATTCTAAATAGCCTCAGTGCAAGGCGGTTTTTGTGACACATCCATGTTTGAATGGACCAAGCCGAATCTTTCATCAAAACTGGACAAAATCCCTGAGGAAAAATGCTCATAAAATTAACTGAGCTCTACATATTTGAAACCAAGGATTCAGTCCTGCTGTGACTACTGAGCACAGAAGAGAAACAGACGATTTTGGAACAGGCAAAACTGTGTGACCTTTTCTGTCAATAGTAATTGGTAAATCCATATGGATCATCCCGAGCATGAATTTGATGAAATAAAAAATATTATGCACTACTAGCTTTTTAAAGATGTGATGCATCTAAGACACAACTAGATGAAGTGTTTTTATTGGGAATGTCTTCACGTTGTGCTCTTTTCTGAGATCTTGAAGCAATGATACAAGTTTCTTTCTATGAAGTTTGATTTTGCTCAACTATACAGCTTCTTCTTCAAGGCTGTATGGGGGAGAGAGTGGTTCCGAAGTTTTGCACAGTTGTCATCTGGCTTTGATCTTTTAAAGGGAAGAATGTCCTGGAAGCCTGGTTTTAATTGATGTTACCAAACAAGTAAAAGGCAGTGATGAATAATATATAGTCCTGCTTTTGTCCTTGGAAGGTACATCAATAAAGCAAATCATACGAAATCATTGCCTGTTTGTACTAATCTGGGAAGTTACCTTAGAGGCTGTGAAATGCATATTTCGATCTGTACCAGGAATCTGAATGTACAAACCCCAGAATTCTGATTATGCATTTGTAAAAAAATTAAAGCATTTTTTTTTAAAAAAAAAAAAGGAAAAAAAAGACTTCATTCGGAGTATTATAGGCATGACATCAACACATGAACTGAAGTCATGAATAGCAGAGATGTATACGGTTTATGTTGACAATGGTGCACTAAAGAGACAGAGTAGAGAGAAAGGAAAAAAGCCTTTACTTTTCTTTTTCCTGTGCTCACTGACATTTTTCTCAGGTCTTGGTGTAGTGCTTACCGCTCCCAAGCAGCTTTTGTCTTTTGTCAGCTAGTAGCTTTGTGCTTGGTCTCCACAGTCCTGCCTTCCCCCTGCCTGCAGCCCTGGGAATTTCTGCAAAGGAAACCAGGAGGTGCAGGTGATGGGGGGCCCCAGGCACCCGCTCCAGTGCTAGTGGCACGGTTGTGCCAAGCAGCGTGCACAAGGGCAGTACTTTTGAGCTCCTGGGAGGTACTCCGGGTGGTCACTGCCCCCTCTCCTTGTTGCCTTTTGAGCTGGAAGATGCTTCGGAAGGATAAAGTCAGTCTGCTTCTCATTGCAGCGATGGCCCAGATCTTCACATCTCTGCTTTGGTATTGTTTCAGCTCCAAAGGGAAACATCTTCCCGTGCTAATTAATTCTGCTTTTCAAAGTTTTTCAGGTAAACTTTGAAAGGACAAGAAGGAGATGCAAAAAAACAAATATCAGCACTTTGGGAGATGGTCGTGAGTGGGTCAGGTTACCCTAAGCTCCTAAGTTTTCTTGACTATAGGCTTCTTTGGGTTTAGGGGTTTTGACTGTGGATGAAAAGGGTCGAAAACAAGCACAAGGTCTTGGTCTCTCCTCCCAGAGAAGGGAGTAAAAGCAAAGTCAACTCACTAATGTGGTGCGTTTAGAGAACGGGTTAAATTGAACGTTACCTAGGAAGTCTGGTCTGGGTGACTGTTCCACCCCTAAAAAGAATGATTTTGGAAAGCTGTGTGTAACTTTTTACTCAGTCATTTTTTGCACAACTTAATTTGTTTAGAAATATCTGCAGCATCACAATGGCGTGGGCATATTCTTATGCCCAAGGGATCGGTGTTTATCTCAAAACTGTGAGTACTTGGTGGGGAAAAGAGGATATCCGTTTCATCTTACAGGCAGATTGACATCAGAAAAGACATGGCAACAGGGGAAAAGGCCAAATATCCATGGATCGGGGACCCCATTTAGCAGTATTTACCCTGGCAAAATTCCCTTTGGCTTTGCTGACAATGCTGATGGAGTGAAAAAGGCTGAGTCGACACGAAGCAAAAGGAATTTAGTGGGAAGCATTCTTTTGGGCTGTGTGTAATTCTGAATGTGTTTTTAATATTTTGGAGTTTTGTACTCTGGATTAAGTGCTGAGTTAAAGAATTTGTTTTGATAATTTAGCATTTCATCTGCTGCACCATTATCACCTACATTTTAGAACAAAAAAAAGTGAAATATACCACTATGCCTGGTGTTTACAGACCTGTAGGCAGAAGAGTGTTTCATTATTAAACCCAATTTCACTGAATAACACTGTTTGCTCTGAGAATAGGAGTACAGAAGAAAGGGAAGTAGACAATTGATAAGAGGAGAAAATAAGACAGATATAAATGGTTTATTAGGTCAGAAAATTTGGTTGAAAAGTCGTCCCACATGATGGAATTTATTATTATGATATATATATGTTTATACATGCCACAAGCGTAAAATGGGACNGATATAAATGGTTTATTAGGTCAGAAAATTTGGTTGAAAATAAAACAGGCATGATGGAATTTATTATTATGATATATATATGTTTATACATGCCACAAGCGTAAAATGGGACTGACATTTGTCTCACCCTTTTTTTTTTTTTTTTTTCACATGAAGGAAAAGATAAAAATTAGTGTTCAAAATATGAGGCTGATAGTAAAGGAACCTATGAATCTATTAAAACATAATGGGAATTTTGCAGCAGTGATATTCCAGTAGTCAAAACCAAACACACACAATCTTCCCATTAAATTATATTAAGTTGTAATTTTGAAATTTTCGTATCCCAAACTGTAAATAAAATACCAAAGAAAAAGATGACCAAAAAACCAGCCATCCCTTCATTTGGGCTCAAAATGGCTTTGTTGTCTTCACTAAGCTCTGTTCCTGCTTGACACTGTGATGAGTCAAATCATTTATTGAGGTATCTAAGTATTGGCTTTCATGAACTGACTTGCTCTTGAAAACCTTAACCTTCATATTTACCAATTCCCAGATAAGAAAATGTATCCTCTTGTAGCTAAAGCCATGTTGAAATTAGTTGATATTTTTGTACTAAGAAATTAGTGTACAGAATACTAGAAATACTTTTTCTGTGCTGTTAATCATAGCATTTTCCTTAGTATAAGTAGCTTAATTCTAGCACATAAAAATAAATGAAGTGTGTATGTAGGAAGGAGGAGAGGGTGGTTCAAATGTTTCCCTGGTGTTCATTCCTGCTTATGTTCTTGGGCATGTGCATCTATGTAGGTCATACATATAAATATACATGTGTATATGTGCACACATAGAGTAGTAAGCTGAGTGCCTCAAACCACTACCTAAATCTCTTTGGGAAGCTGTGAAAACACAAACGTAGAAATTATTCTAAGAATTCTAGTAGATTCTCTATTTCTTTCCTTCTATTTTATATTAGGAATTGGCTGTGTTAGCAGGGTGATGGGATTTTCTTTCCTACAGAAATGAGAGGCGTGCAAGTACATAAAGAGGTGAATGAATGGCTCAGCTTTGCTTTGTTGTTCCCAGATGCAATGCTTTTCTTAATTGCCAGCCTTACAGATTGACTTTGGGATCTGAAAATCTAGATAAATCTTTGTTCATAATAGCTTCTCTGCAGGCCAAATGACTCTCACCTGTGCAACTGCATCAGCCAGATGGCAGCTAGGGGTGGAGGGAGCTGGAAACGGCTGTTTATGGATGAAGCGTATTTGATGAAGAATCAGTAAGGAGCGATAAATGCAGACCCTTTGTGGTGGTTTATAGTTCCTTCCAGAGTGCAGCCACGCTGCTCGGTAGGTCAGCAGTACTTGTTTTTCTCATCTTGTTTGACATCAATTATGTCCTGTACAGATGGTGGTCATAAAACCGTGGGTGGATAACAAAGCACGAGGACAGAAGGACCAAACGTGAAGCTGGGAGGTGTGTGTGCAGGAGGACCCAAACAAAAGCTGCTATTCACATTTTGCTGTCCTTCCATTTGTGTCTTAATTCTCTGGAACAGCAAGCCAGTGCTATCAGGGGAAGAGTCCTTACATGTAGTCTGAGAGGTCCAGAGAAACTACGTTAGGTGGACCTGGTGACCTGGCGGAGGACGGGGAGGAAGCCGTGGCTGGTATGCTGCTGCAAGCCTGGTTCTTGAATTACGTTAAGCAATGCTCTGAGGAGTAGTGACGGATGGATGGAGACTGGCAGCAGCTTCCAACCACAGCTGCGTCTCCCCTTCCAGCCAGTCAGGCCAGAGGAGACAGCTCAGAGAGGGCTCCTGCTGTCAAAGTCCACAAAATGACCAAGTATGTGAAAGCTTTGTCCAGTGGTGCTGCCCTGGGGGTGGAGAAATTCACTGTGAGCAAAACTCAGGCATTATCTATCAGGTTCTAGTAATCCCATGTGAAAACTGAGAACACTTTTCTTGAGATTTAGTATTTATTGCATCCCCCCACATGCCCAGGAACAGGAAAAGTCAGTTTAGTGGCAAACCGTTCTCCCTAGCCGATCTAACCCCTCACCCATCCCTTTATCCTCTGTGAATTTTATGCTGGTTCTTCAAAGGCTCAGGGTGTGATAACACATAACTTAGAGCAGCTGTAGGAATGCGTAATATGGAAGCCAGCTCTCCATGCTCTTATTTCTCACAAAGTGACTTTTTAATACAGGAGTGCCAGTTGTAGGCAGTGGCACAGCAGTATGAAATTTCAGGCAGAGCTTTCCCAAGGTCGAAACATGCTAACAGGAGCTTGTGATGAGAAGAGCTGAGCAATGGTGAGTAAAGGCAGCCCTGTGCGCTCTACCTGGTGTGTGAGAGCGCGAGTGTGTTCAGAAGTGTCTACAGAGAACATCAGCTGTGTTTCCATACAAGTAACAGCGACAAATCCTAAATTCAGTATGAAAATCATTCAGATTGTCTCTAGTACCCATTTTGTGCTGATGAAGATAATCGTACTTTAGGAAAAAAAATACCTTTCAAGAAATGGAAATATAAATGGTATTGAAATAACAGGATCAAATTGATACATTGAGTCTAATTTTCAACTTCATTGCTCCAGATTTATTCCAGTGTAATTCTGTGAATATAAAAACTAGAGCAACAAAGTGACATCAGGTCTGTTGTTCGTGAATCTCCCCTAGAGATCATTAGCATGTATACAATTGCATTAAAATTTAAACGATACACTGCTGCCAGTTTTTCGCTTGGTTTGAGGAAATTTGCATATGTTAGAGCCTCCGGCTAATTTAAATTGAAGCAGTTGAGAAAATGTCATGTAACAATGTTACAAGGAGTGTAGTCAAATATTCATTGTCTCTAAACAGCTCGGTGCAGTTTGTATAAATTTAAGCAGGATAGTTGTAAGTTCTGTCGCCCTGTTAATTATAGCAAAACTATGAAGAAAGCTGCAACGCGATACAGAAGATACTTTAATTCCATTTAATTGCTAGCTAGAGTAAATAACTTTATTATTTAGGATAATACCAAAAAAACGTACAGAAAACTACTGTGATAGGTTCCAGCTGAGAATATTTGAGCTGTAAGCAATGGAAACCTTGAATGAACACGTGTTGTTTTAGTATGGTAGCACTTAGAAATTCTTGTGAGGCTCTGGTGTGCAGGGCACGGTGCAGGAAAAGATGACAGGGTGTAGTGTAGTGCGTCGTCCCACACAACGAGTAGGTCCAGCAAAATACAACAGGTAGCTAGTTTCCCACACCAGTGGGAAAAGAGCGGATGAGGGAAAAAGATGACTGGATGGGTACAGCACACAGTTGTAATGTTTTGTCTTTTTGCATGCATCTCTCTCATCCGCACACTCTCCCTCCCTCCCTCCCTCCCTCTCTCTCTCTCTCTCTCTCAGAAGTGTTCTTGATTAGCTTAACCCAAAATATAGAATGTGCTTAAGAACAACTATGAAAACTTACAGTGTTGAATATTAGGATATTCTAATCAGTGTAATCAGGTTTCCCACCAAGAAATCTTATCTTCTGCTGTAATACTGTTAGGGCAGGAATGTGCCAGTGAATTGAGGGGTAGGCAAAGATTTGCCTAAAAACTGTCTGAATTTTTTTCCAAGAACAATGAAGACTTGTTCACAACCATAGAAGTTGTTATAGGCAGGTACTTGTGCAGGGGTATTTTATATGCCCATTTATGAAGCACGTTTCATGAAGAGAGAAAATGCAAGAAATTTTCCGCGTTTCAGTCATCATGTTGTGTATTATTTGCACTGTGTGAACTCCTGTTACAGCTGTCGTCTGCAGTGGTTCATCCTTGAAACCTGAACTTTCCTTCAACTTTCTCGGTTATTACTTTGCCTGTAAATCTGTCCATAACCCCCTGAACAACATTGTCTTTGAACTCCAGTGCATCTACTCTATGCAATTCTCATCCAAGCTTTACTCTTCTTGTACCTTGATATATTTTAAGTTCCATCTTTATGGCCTGGCATACACAAGCTGAATTTAATGGTGATGAATATGCTTCTGAGAGAAAAAGCTATAATGTCTGCATTAGAGATTAATCGAAGCCAAATCCTCATTCCCAACATGCTAAACATGGGGAAGCTTGAACTGGGAGGAGCTAAGGAGCCCATGCTTGTAGCTGAGGCTCATCTCTAGTATCAAGCGCTTCATTTTTTGTTGTTGGTTTTAAAACTGTGTATTTATGTTAGCTGTCTTTTCTACTACAAAACATTTAGATCATCACTGAAGTGACTGTCTCAATTTACCTTCATATTGCGTTAAAAAGCAAACTGAAGAATTGTTTTGTGGAAGTATTTGAGGGTAGGAGAACAAACAAATCAAGATCAGAAAGCAAATTTTCCATCCTTCCTATTTACGTTTTCCTGATGCCCACAGGGAATGAAATCACACATATGCTTCCTCTTTCAGAAGAGAAGTGGCCATGGTGTTCTCTGTCTTCCCCTCTCTCTCAGAGCATGCAAGTCTGTAGAGCTCTAACAAAACCACCTTATTACAGGGCTTTGCTCCATTCATTTGCTGGTAAAATTCATTATTATCTGGATCTATTTTGGAGCTTCGGAATAACAGAGCAGTGCCAATAATCTGTAAGTTGGATGAATAGTGTGTTAAAATTTTCAAATACGAATCATAGCTGTGATTTTTATTACTGTACATGGAATTATTTTAGTGCACACATGCATTTAAATTAGGTTCCCTAATTCAAAAAATGAAGGTTTTTAGGAAAGCTTCCACATGCGTTGTCACAGTGCATCTGTTTGTAGATTTGGCCCAGGTTTGGGCCCTGGGCCAGACTTTGTATTGCCCTACATTGTATGTGTGCTTCATCTGGAGCATTTTTTTAAGGCGGATCATAAACCACCTGGAGGCTGAGAACCATGTTTAACTGCTGTTCAGACAGACACACACTGAAGTCATGATGATGAGCTAAAAAGACCTTTGGGGCATGGTTAAACATTTGTTTTTGAAGCATTGTAATAATATTAAAAATTCATATAAAAGTACAGCAGCTAGCTCCACAAACGTGTCTGCTTCTGGAGGAGTTCAAGATAGCCATTGCACTCAAACAGCCCAGTGCTGCCGGTCGTTATGGGTACCTCGTCAAGCTGTGAGTGAGATTGCAGTAGCCCAGTTGTGTGGGAGCTACTATGACCTGCCCTGACAATTAGTGCTGTTAACCCACAGATTATCTTGCATCTCTCTAAGATCTGCAAGACCTTTTGTGTTGGTAGAGTATTTTGATTTGTCCTAGACCTGTTAGCATTGTTGCGTACGAGCAGTCATTTATATCTATAAACTGGGTAGCAAACCTCTTGGGTAAAGTCACACAGTAAATTGCTTCATCTCAGTTTGTTGTCCTGTTTTTTTAACTCCCATTGCTCCCAGTTCAGGCTGAGGAAGAGAATAGTCCCTGGGCCAAGACATTTGTTTTTCTTTCTGTTAGGGGGAGCAGAAGGAAGGATGAACGAGAGGACCGGCCCTGGTTATTGAGTTCCCTGGGGTGGCGGACAGGTACGCTCTTGGGCCATCTCAGCTCCGCAGGGCTCACCTCAGGAGCTGGAATTTAAAGTTCTGTTGCAACCTTTCTGTGAAATCTCTGGACAAGGCATTTACCCACTGTTTATCACTGTCCTTTCATTAGTGAAACAGAGATTGTGTCAACAGTCTCTGCTTACGACTTGCAGGGACCAACGCTAAGTTAGTATTTGTGGAGTACTGAGCTTCCTAAAAGAGGGTTGCTACGGATATGGAGATACGACTCTGTGTGCAGCCTTTCTGCAACTCCAACAAGAGGCAAATTACTTTTCTAGGAAATACACTCCTGTAAACCATGTGCTTAAGGCATGTGCTTAAGTCTACTACATTGAAATCTTGAAGAATACTTTTTAAGCTTGGATTTAGGCACGTGCTCTGGTGCTTTCTGAGGCAGGACCCGTAGACTCTTGTCTTTCTCATAGCAAATTAGGAACAGTAAAATGTGAAAAAGAAATTGCAAGGAGATGCATACTTGTGCTCAAATGACACATTCTTTATCAAACCTCTGAGAAGAGGCCACTAGCTTTTGGGAATTTTTTTTTGATTCGTTTTCATTCTGTTCTGCTTTTCAACTCTTTCCCTCTCAAGAAAGTACAGCTGGAGAGCATTAGCTGGAAACAAATGATACTGCAGAATATCTGCTTGTTCATTGCTGCTCTTTCAGCTTAATTCTGCTAACTGGTGCCTGACTGAAGCTTTAAACAGTGTGTAACTGTATTTTACGCTTAGAAGCCAGAGTTATCTGTAAAAAAAATCCCCCCTGCCCAGCCCAAGACATGTAGACAAGGGGGGGAGGCAGAAATTTAACCCTGAGTCATTTCTCTCTTCAGACGTCTTTACCTTCCTTTCCCTCTTTGACGTATTTAATTTCAAGTGCCAGTATTTTGGAGGGATATGGGTTAGCTCAGGTGCAGGGGGGTGTTGAAGTTGGTTTTATATTTTTACTTTTTTTTGTTTTTTGTCCAGTCTGCTAAAAGCAAGGTGCTGATGTGGTGCTACATAAGGCTTTATTTGTCCTAGAAGACAACTGCTGGACATGCTGCTTATCAGCCTTGAGTGATAACAAAATCTCACCATCTGCCACCCGTTAAAGCTTTTGAAGAAGAGAGCACGATAGCTTGCAGCTGCTTATGGAAGTGCTGCGGGGCGGTGGGGCAGTGTCGGCGGTGCTGCAGGAGGACACGCGTGTGCCCTGCCTCCAGGAGTCTGCTGGAGCCCGGTGTTCTTGGACAGGCACGTGGGGCAGTAAGAGAAAGATGACAATGCTCTTTGGTGTTCCCTTTTGAACAGCAGAATTTTGGGAGTGGTTATTCTCCTGAATCACCTGAGCTGTAACTGAGATGTGACGTTCCGAGGTATTCCATTTGTATGGTTTGCTGGGTTAGACTGCAGAGCTTATAGACATCTGTGGGAAAAATAGATAAGTGATTTTTTCTATCCTGTTATGCTTTGACTGTATTTTCTTTGCTGTTAGGAGATTTATTAGTATTTTTTATGATCAGTCACAGCTTGTGTTCTTTAAAATATTATTTGCAATTTCCTTTCTTTAGAATGTGCCATTTAAGGAACATGAGTCAAATTTTCCATCAGTTGCATCAGGGAAGTCATAAATATGTCAAAGGGGGTGTATTTATGTACCATATTATGTGGGAGAAAGAATTTGGCCTGTACTGTGTAAAATTAAAACAATAATTAAACTTTGGCAGAAAGGTTGGAAGGCAAGTGCTGGCTTACATATACCTGTATGTTTATTGTACGTGATAATTAAAGAGTAGTTACAAATTCCTATATACCCTAATTCACCCCAATGGAAATACTTAGGTCACGTTACCCCTTGGCAGGTGTTTTAGTATCTGGAGGACGAGGAAAAATTCAAGAAAAAGATTAAAAAGGAGTGCTGTGGTCTGCAGTATGGTGGGCACTCTGATGCCCTGATGGGGCAGAGGATTGTCCATCAGAACAGGTGCAGGGCTGGAGCCTGAGTGATGCTGAATTCCTGGTGGAGAAGAGGAGAGAACAGAAGCGGGAATCCGGCAATATCCACCAAGCACGTACGTGCGTAGAAAACATTACAGCTCGATTACGATACAAACGGAGGCATCACGCATCTCCTCAAGTTCCAAGGCTCCTCCATGCCCCAGGCTTTTGCACATGGGTTATTTCCTTTCTCCATTCTTGAGGCGGTGCGTCTGCACCTGATTCCTCTTGCGAAGTGATGTGCATTTTGGAGCAAGAAAGATGATGCAGCGGTTACTTCATCACTGAGAGCTGTTCGCTCATGGCACTGCTGTTACCATGGCAAAGTTAGGTCTGAGGAGATGGCACCTGCTCATTTCGTGATGTGCGATTGCAGCTCTCTCGTAATACTGTACATTTTCTTTTTTCTTAACCTTTTAAATCTGCCTACCACAGTTGGAAACAATAACATGAATCGCTGAATATAAGTGCTTTTCATTAATATTTTAAGGCTGAAAATATCAAAATATAAGATAATTTGGTGTCGTTGGTAGGCACCAAAGTAACTTTAAAAAATAGTTCTTAACTGTTTGTGATGGTGATTCTCACAAAAACTTACTTCATTTTTCAACCAGCTTTAATTTTGCTTTTTTTCCCAGACAATTGTTATTTTATAAAGTAAGATGAAAATGTTCTTCACGGATTAATGAAAGCCACGAACATTATGGGTTGTTTTAGCTTTAAAAATTTCTTTCAGAAATGAGTATTGTCATTTGGCAAATAACTGTCCTGTGCTTTTGTACAAGCATTATGTAGCATCGCAGTTAATAACATTTAATGTTGTTGGAAGTTAAATGACTTTAGTATCTCGACTAAAAGCCTGTTTACAAAGATGAGGCATTCTTGTTGGAGTGCCAGATTGTTAAGTAACTACAAGTTGCCAGAACTAAATGAACTTTTCAGCCGGTAATGATGTGCGAATCGCTGTCTCAGATGCATATTTATTGGCAAAATGGTCACTTCTTGTTCGTAGTTACAGACGTGGCTTTGCCTTTGTCCTTAAACCATCAGCGATGCCACTAGAATGTGTGCATCTATACCCAGCATAGCACGCCTCTCGCGCAGCGTGGCTCACTGCGGTGTAAGCTGTTTTGCGCAGCACTTGGTGAGACGCAGCGCTGCGTGAGAGGGGCGGCCGGTCGGTGTCCCTTACCCCAGCTCTCGGGTTTTTGGGTTACGAGCAGGTCACTGCGGTGCAGGACGGGAGGTTTGCCAGCAGAGCGCTTTTCTCTGTGACCCTGGTGAGCGCGTTGTAGATTTGCTTCTGAGAAGAAGTGGAAGCAAATGTCCTTTTTTTTTTTCTTCTTTAAATGAACCTTCTTGTAGACTGGCGGTACAAAATCGGGAGATACGGGAGCTAACCTCTGACATGCAAACTGAGCAGTGTTATTCTTCTCCATTCTTTCTTCCTGTTGACAAACAGCGTTCTGTGATGTGACAGCTATGAGAAGCTGCCTTTGGGTAAAGAGGTTTCACAGAAAGCTGTAAATGAGGAGATTCCTGAAAACACATTCAGAAACATGACGGGAGCTTGGAAGGAGGCTCAGTCCCGGACGTTACCAACTGAGCTGTGGCTGCTCTTTCTTCTCTCAGTTCTGCTGGAGCCTGAAAGGAAACGTTAGGTTTCCTGTGCAAAGCTTGCTGCGTTGCGCTGGAATATCTCACTCCGAGTTTCTTAGCCTGGTTGGGAATTCAGTACAAAGAGCCATTCTCGTGAATCGTGTTTTCTTTACAATTTTGTATTTCAGCTCAGCAATTCATTCCTCCTTTTTCTAATGGATAGAGCGTTACTGGAGGTCACGTAACTTCAGTGAAATGGCTGGGTGTGTGTTCTTCTGGGGGGCTTGAATTGCTCTAGTTTCATTCTGTTGTGGGTTATTCTAAAAATACATTTATTTAGAGAAAGGATAAGATACAATGCATATTAGGTGTAGTAAATACTGTGATATTCTGATTTATCATTTTCTGCCCTTGCTAGGGACATCAGTCAGTTAATATCCCTGGATTTAAAAGTTTTTCAAAGGTAAAAATTTAGAGTTGTAAAAGAAAAATGTCTTTTCATTAGCCAAATTTACAGGTGGCTGTGTGGCTTCAGAATATCCATCTTGCTGTCTCTTGGATGTTAGAATACTCTCTCCTCATTTGCACTGTTGTTTCGGATACACAAGGTCTGTGTGTGTGTGTTAGGTGGGGGACAGAGCCATGCATACTCAAGATGGTTGAACTTTTCCTTTCCAGGAGGGTTGAGTTACTCATGATGCTTTTATTGCTGACTGAATTTCCATGAAAATGTGAAGCGATTTTGGTGCTTGCATGTGAGTGAAAGAGGCAGTTCTGCTGTTAGAGCAGACGATGAGCAACTTCGTTGCAGCCATCCAGTTCCTCGCCAGCATGGCGTGCTGTCATCGGCCCAGTTCCCTCTCACCAAGCTCCAGCAAAGGAAATGTCACAGCTGGTGAATCATCAGCACCACGGTGTGGGTCACGGCAGAGCCTGGGCTTGGCATCGAGCTGGGACACCAGAAATTGGCACCTGGTGAACGTCAAAGTGTTTCTGAAGTTACCACTCGGTTAGGTCTAGACTGCAGGGGTTGCACTGTGGCGTGCCTTTGCCCTGCCAGTTTCCGGGGCAGGGGACCTGCTGGGGCAGGCGGTGGCACCCTTTTAGCCCAGGGTGCTGGAGAAGGGTCCCCAGCTGAGCCTGCCCTCTCAGGTTCAGGGCAGGACGCTGCCGAGGGACGCACCCGGGCGCTGGAGCTGAGGAGCACTCCCCTGCTGCCATAGAGCACAGGGTCAAAGACAGGTTTGCACAGTCTTTATACACACCTTCTCCTGCCCTCTCCGCATATTAACACAAATTCCACCACCTGGAATTCACCCAATTTTCAGAACCTAACTTGTGCTTCTTAAAACCCAAGCCTTTTTCCAAATGATCCTCATTTGGAAAATATGTAATAAAAATGTGAGATGGGAGAGTGCTTGCGTTGAGGCAAACAGCAAACAGCAAATAATCCTTCTGTTGAGATAGGCCGCCTAAAAATTTTCAGTCTTTAATTTTGAACAGCTTTACAATTATATAAACTATTTTGAAACCTAAGATGATTTCATTTTTGATCATTTAGGACTATTCACAGCTGCAAGAAGTTTTTCCTTAAAATGCTTTTATTACATTTTTTCCTCAGGTTCTTACAGCCAGCACTCCAGAAAATATAACTTCTATTTAGTATTGTAGGACAAACCTGTTCTAGTGTTTTGTTTTGTTTTCTTTTTGAGTCAGTTTGAACTGCTGTTGGATAGAAAGGAGAATAAAGAGAGTGGTTAAATTTTCAAGCTGCAAAGCCACATTCAGTATATGTAATTTAGCAGCTGTTGCAATCACTTGGGGACATTTTCTTTAGCATTTGAAAATTCCCTGTAGAAGTGAGAAAAGAGACGTTCACTTAGCATTTGAAACTTGAAAAATATTTTAACCTTTCCTTAAATTGTGTTTTAAAGTTCAGAATTAACTCTGTGGCTGGCTGCACAGATGGCTGCATTTTGCATATTCCTTTGTCTAGGAGAAAAAGAGACCATGTGATCAGTTAATGGCTTAAAACATTGTTAGTCTTTATTTTATATCTTCTTTATGGGACCTCAGGGATTCAGGGAAGATACTTGGAAAATTGTTGTTTATGGTGTAAGACCTGTGATATGCGTTGTATGCCATGTCCTGGAACTCATGAGCTATTTTTACTCCTACTTATTAATCCTGGTTAATGAATTTTACAACTTCATCCCTTAAGAATTAATGTTCATAATTCTGGTATGTAAAAATTAAAACTAAGATCACCGATGTATAGAGAATGTTACTTTATGACTGGAATGTGTGGCCTTTTTTTTTTTAAATCTTCTAATAGCTAAAATTCTACATGAAGTAGAAGTGGATTTTAAGGAGAAGTGGACTTCATATCTGAGTCACAGAAGTGGTTTTAAAGCTAAATATGCTCTTTAGTCTTTCAGCATACCACAGAATGCTTTGTAAGCTTTTTCCCTGGACAATTTTGGGAAACACCATAATGAACTGTGGACTCTACAAATCAAACATGGTGCTGGGGTAGGTGACAGAAAATCCTTGAAGTCAGTGGTGTGTCAATTTTAGTATATAAAACCAATCCTGAAATCTGGTATTTTGTGCTTTGTAATGATTTTTTTTTTCAAGTAGATTTTAAAATGATATCAGCAGAAGGGTTGGTAGATTAACATGTAAATGTGTAAGTCTACATGTGTGGCACATACAAGAACTCCTGACAAAACCACTGAGAGCTGAACAATTTTGATGGCTTGTAAAAAAATCTGTCAAGTTTATAAAAGGCTATAATACAGGCACATGACAGATTTTTTTTCTCCCATGCGGAAGTATTAATATGGTTTTAAAGGCTCTACTACTGTTTTTGTCCTGCAAAGACAGAGTTTCCTGTAGTCTTTAAAGCTGTTATCCTTTTAAAGCAAGATGTGCAGCCAGGTGCATCTTGGTAAAGCTGTTCTTGAAGAGGGACATAACTGGTTAGAGACTTCACAGCTTTATTCCAGTTCCTGCTGCAAAACGATCCCCATTGCAAACCCCAAACCACAGAGGTCATTTATGTTACTGTTGAATGGAAATACTATGATGTTCCTGCAATTCCACCTGACTTGCGGATCAGGATAGGACATAGGGGTTAGATGGTCTGAGATGCTGTGATCACTGTTTGGGTCTCCAATCTTAAGTGCTATCTGCCCCACATTTCTGACAGATACTTAATTCACTTCTGTTAAGAGCAGCTATAGATGTTTTTTTTGTGTGTCTTGGGGGTGTTTGTGTCTGTATGAGAGCACACACACAGTGGCTTCCAGTCAGCTGAATCCTTCTCCCCTCATTTAGTCATCAGGTAAAGGTTAAATTTCCTCTGGATTTTTGAGGGTGTTTTGTGTATTTCTTTGCTTCCAATGAACTTCTTAGAACGGAAGGCTAAGCGAGTGTCACAGGAAAAGTAGTGTTTGCTGAGAAGTTTGGTTGCCCTTAAGTACCATTTCCAGTTCCTAAGGCACAGAAGGAACTGGTATGCAAGGGTCAGAAGTTGCCAGTTTAGTTCATGTTAACGCAACGTGAAGAATGTTGTGCTACAGAGTAGAAGCTCTTGTTAGAAATCTGGAAATGTAATAACTTGTTAAGCTGCAACTTCAGAAGTCTGAAGAGTGGTTCTGTGTTATAGTTTTAAGCCTTATCTATAAGGATGCTCAGTCTGAAACTTTGTGGTCACTTGTTATGGGTGAAATGCACAGAACTCTGTCTTTGCCTCTACTGATATCTTAGCTGCCTCAGGGTTGTCAGGTTTTTCAAAATGCCGTTACTATCTTTTTGACTGCTTAATACTACACAGAATCTATGCAAATTATAAAACACTGTAACTGGAGATGCTGAAAAATTAATTCTTTATCTCCTTTTTTTTTTCCTCCAGCGGAACCCCTGCCTTTAATGGACTTGTGCCGAAGATCAATTCGTTTTGCTCTTGGCAGAGACCGCCTGCATGACATAGAAATTCTACCTTTGCCTCTGTCTCTGAAAAATTATTTACAGTATCAATAAGATGTCTAGAACCCTCTGGCCTCACAGTGGACTACATCAATGCAAATGGCAGAAAATTGTTTACAGCAAAATATAAATCTTCGTGATGGACACTTAAGTGTTATTTAATTTTTAATATATATATTTTTTTCTGAATCAGTGAAAGCAGATCACTGCGGAGGACTACTAAAGAATGTGAAAACATTGATTTGATCAAGATTCATGTGTTATCTGTTGCCTGTTGTGTTTACAGTCCTGAAAGCCATTATCTTCAGCTGTCATATATTGGTTTATCATTGATGCCTCTGGTAAATGCCAATAGAAGATCTGCCCTGCAATATCCCCTGTCATGCAGGACAGAGCATTCTTCAATAGTACTATTTTTTTAAATTTTCTCTCTCCTACACCCCACCCCAGTAGATATAGTAAGTTAGCAAAGGAAAAATCTCAACAGTAACTTTTGAAAAATAGTTAAAATCTGACCTTAAATCTCCAGAGTTGTGGAGAGCTTTGAGTGTTCTGCACTCAACATAAAGGCCTGTAATATCTAAAGGTTCTGACATTCGGGGGGAAAAAAAAAAAAAAAAGATTGTGTAGAAGAATCTGCAATTTAAAAACATGAGAGGAAAAACTGATATGTGTGTCTGAAAGATCAATTTTTGGACATGGTGAGATGCAGCCCATTGTTTTCAAAACCAAATCTAGTCCCTCCAAAGTTCTGCAGTTTATAACAAAGTGCTCAGTATCCCAAGAATTTAGGATATTTGTATTTTAGAAAGCTTGTCACTTTTTTATTTGAACAAATTTATAATTTTTATGTGGTATGAACTCTAAATACTTGGTTTTCTTTTTAATGTATGTGTGGCTATACTGTTTATTTATCTGTTTAGAGTCTGTGGAGTTCTCAGTTAGCTGTTTCCTATCTCGGGGTTACTGATTTTGTTGTTTTTTTCCCCAACTCCACCTGAAATGTATTAATTTTTCAGGCTCATCCTGTTTTTAAGATGCTGCTTTCTATTGCATTTCTTACATGTTTCAAGTTATCTGCCTGATCGGTTATCTAGTTTTTAAACTGGAAGTTGTTGTTATGGCAGGATGTCAAATGTTTAGACTCAGCTGCCTTCAGCATATTTTAATGTGAATTTACTGATGAATGAGGAGAAAATTTCTAATAAAGTCTACTGGCCAAAATAAAACTTGTCTCATTTGATGAAATGTTAAATAATACAGCACTGTGTACAGAGTTGCGTTTCAGTTCCTCCTGCAGCTTTGGGAATGTTTCTGTCCAGCACTATTTTGGAATTGCTGCTTTGGGTTCATGTGCAAGTGAAGATGTTGACATCACAGGCAATGTAGTGTCCCGTTCCTGATTTATCCCACTCCTTCTGAGTATACTTATACTCAAGACTTATGCTTTTAATACATTTCTGGCCAGACTCCTCTAAGCAACACCTCAGTTTTGTGCTAAGTTGCACTTAGAGACCCCGTGATTGAGGTAAGTTGATGTTTGACCGCTGTGCATGGGTGATACAGGCAAATACACTGGCATGCAGATGGTTGCCCTTCTCTCAGTCACCCCAAAGAACAGAGTTACAGATTCAATCAGCAAAGAGAAACATGAGGTAAAAAAGATACAGCAACATGAGCAAGAGAGGGAGCAGCAAGGGCAAGATAATGTAGGGATGTCAAAAATGAAATAACAAGAATTTGCTTCTCTGGGCTTAACCATGCAAGCTGATGCCTGCTTCAGTATCAACGTCCATTTGGACTTGCTTACACTTAGGGTGAGAGGTACACGCTGTATTCCTTACCTTAATCTTGCAAAGGGGAAGAAATTACAGCTGCGGTCTAGATTTCTTACTTTTCCTATTTGCTTTATTTAATTTGAACCTTTTATCTCACTAGGTACACAGGAAGAAGGAGATATAAAGGTATAACAACTCACCCAAAAGGACAGATAGAGCTGTATCAGGTGATCTTTCATAAGCCAGGTAAGGAGCTGTTCAGGAATGGCATAGTAATCCTGGTAGACCTTATTTCTCCACCTCTGAAATCCATTTTAGGTAAGCATTTCCTAAAATTAGTGTTGTAGTGTCTGTAACTAGACTTCAGGTTCCTTTGAATAACTGCAGTGACACAACTGTTGAAGTGTTGTCTTCTAACAGCTTTTTAATGTGATAGTGAAGTGGAAACTGATACCATGAGACAAATTACTTGTGCCTGTATGTTAATGAACCCAGTTATTTTACAATGGGATTGAAATTTCAGTTGGTGCCTCTTCTGTGGTGATGTTTCCTTTATGCTAAATGTCCTTATTTTAACTTTCAAACATTTTTTCTAACATGTAACCGTTGGCCAGGAGTTTTATGCTTTTACGGTTCCCTACATGCGCTGTTGTGATGCTGTGGACGGTAGGTACACCCCTTCACGTGGGATTAGGGCCCTGTTTGGAGGGCTCAAAGTCTTTCTGGTTTAGTTTTCTTGGTCCACGGAAATCTTATAGAGGAGGTTGTACTATGGAGAATATTAATGATACTTCAGTGTTCATGCTAAACACCCCTTTACAAATAGGTTCTCTTCCAAGAAGGCCATAGGGAAGCCAGAGAGCCTGTTTTTGTTGCTAAGACTGAGTCTAGCAGTGAGGCTAAGCAAGGAGTCAGAATACCTCCTCACAAAAAGTGCCAAAAAAGAGCGTGCTCTCTGTCTTGCTGAATTCCAGCCTGGGTGGTGTGTTCCTTACATCCATTCTCAAGGCTCACATTACCGGAATGCAAACATAGTTTACAAGTCAGGAGTGACTTGAGCAATAATTTATAAGGTGATGATGCGCTGGCTTTCATCCAAAACAGAGGTCTAACACTAAATTATAATGCAGTTGAAACTTCTCAATCTCTCTGTCCTGGAAGTGGGGCAAGACGCCCACCAAGAAGCCCACCCTCCAGCATATCTAACAGGATGATTGCTTATTATAATGCTGTACTACTTCCAGGTTTGCTGTCTTGTATCTGTATCTTTAATCTCCAACCACTTTTGGCTTTCATCACACAAAGAAACATAGGCAATAGGTGCAGAGAGTCATGCAGATGCATGAGTCTTTATTGTGTGGAATTTAAAGAAAAAGGGCAATGTATAGGAGCTGTAAACAAATTGTGTCCTTTGTGATGGGTACATGCTAATTAGTGGGTTGCGATAGGGAGTATTTCACCTACTGTTTGGGCTTTGGGTCTTTAATTCATTTCCTAGTTTTTCCTTCCTCGTATTGAAGCGTTGAAGGTGCAGAGTCCCTTTCCTTAAAGCTGTGGTTAAGGTTGTGGATACACGTCAGTTTTTCTTCGTTTTTTCCAAGCATTGCCTTTCTTTATCATTCTGCAGCCATTGTGGGGAGGGGGCCTGGGTTTATCCACCTACAGGTGTTGCTTTTGTAATCACAATTCACAAGGGCTATATCATCAATGATGTTTTGTAGTGCTCAACTTTTAGATTTTCTAAAGCTGTAATTTCATAACACCTAAATTTGGGGTACAATTTGAGAAGCTGTTATCCTTTGGTATAGCAACTGTTGTATGTGTGTCCCTGCCACTAGCCTGACAAAGCCAGTGCTGTGAGGGTTTTATTTCTATTTCAGATTGGACCAAGCAAAATATACTGATATGTCTGCATTCTCATCCAGAGATATATAATGCAATCTGTAGAGAAACTGTACAGCTGAATTTTAGACTTTACGTGTAGTATTTCTGGTGTTCCACATTTTTATCTCAACAGGTCAACTCAAACTGTTCCTGTTGAGGTAGGATCTAACTTTGCAATAGTTTCTCAATGTTCACTTGAAACTGGGAAAAACTGTTACAGAAGCAGATTTGTATGAATCGTTTGAGTGTTTCTGATAGTTAGAAAAGAGCAGCAAGCCAGAAATGCTGTAAAATTTCCTTCTCGTCTTCTTTACAGTTAAACTGTAACCATATGTTCTCGCATCAGTCAGCGGCAATCACTACTCAGGCAGCTTTGTATCACATCCAGCAGTACTCATTCAGGTACAGTTCCCACTGACATCAGTGGGAGATCTGCCTGAGTCAGCACTGCTGATTTTGGTTCCCATGTAAAGATCTCTAAACATTTCCAATACATTGTATTGAGTGATACTTTATTATATGTAAGCAATGTCAAGCAGATGGTTTCTGCAGAAGTTTTTCTAATTTGGCAAAACATGCTGGCAAGTGCAGTTAGGTGAATGTTGTGAGAAAGTTAAGCAAAAAAATGTGTCTGGTTGAGCCTGAAAGTGATATTCAAAGGGGAAGCTAGACCGTTTGGCTCCTTGATGATGATTTTCGAAAGCATGTTAGTTTATAAACCTCACGATGGTTTTGATTCGGCATGCTTAAAGGAATTTAGGATCTTTATTCATTCCTGCTTATCTCACAAGAGAATGTCTGGTGATCATGAAGTGGAAATCCTTTGTTTGCTCAATTCAAAAAGATATTAAAAACAAACAAACAAAAAATGTCTTCCTTAGGAAATGTTCTTCGTAGATATAGAGCCATGAGAAATATACAACATGTGTTGGACAAAATGAACACCCTCAAACCCCTGTTTTTTTCTCTAGATTGCAATTGTTCCTTCAGAGAAGAACTGCAGTCTGTTTTGCAGGCGATGTTTAAAATAAGCTATTTTGAAGCATCTGCTACAAAGCAGAACGCCACCCAGCTGAAGGTACATTACAGCAAATTTGAGTGTACTGTGGTGGGGGCAGAGCTCTAGAGAACAGCATTTCCCTGAGGGTTTACCAAATGCAAGGATAAGTAGTACACTAACAGCTAGGTTCAGTGCGGTGCATGGCTGTATCAACATCTTGTCTTGTTTTAGCCTCACTACAGAGTACAAGTAAAACTCAGGGAGGGCTGTTCATGCTTCTGTCACCGCCAGATGTTCGCCATTGATGTTTAAAGTTTAAGCAATAGCATCTTTTCTCCCCTAAACATCAGTTGCACAGCCGTAACATCCCAAAGCCCCACCACTGACTGCATGTCCTTCAAGCCTCTGGAGGCTCTGCTGTCGTATGAAGTAGCACCCTGTTCCACGTATCGTCCCCTGGGAACTTAATGAATTAACTTCTAGGCACAGAGCACAGCTGCTCTGTCATTATTGCTATGACTGCAGTAACATATGGGGGTACCCAAACTAGTTAAATACTAGCCAAATAGAAGCCCAGTAAATGGCAGAATGGAGCTCAGTAGGAGGTAGTTTACTGTGCCAAGCAGCAGTGAGACAGCAGCGTCAGCATATCTGAAGTGATTAATAAATGGCTGAGCTTAAAAGGGTCTACATTTCAATTTGGAGACTTCTTTGCAAATCTTGTATCAGGATCAGATACTTCTAGTTTCATTTGTATAGCTGTTGAAAATTTTTGAGTAATAGAGCCTCTAATCCTTCCAGGTGATGCAAAAGTAGAACTCTTTTTTTTTTTTTTTTTACCTTAATATATTAGGGGGTACTTAAAGTTGAGACAGCTCTGTTCTTGGATTTTAATTTATTATTCCTCTGACTTTTGAAAGCAACAGCACAGAAGGCAGGTGTCTCCAGATTTCTAAGGAAAAGCAAACAAAACACAAAAATGAGTTAATGTTTCTGACAGTCCTCATGTACAGTGAATTCTACTGTCAGTTTCAAATACCACTCGTAAGCCATCACCACAGAGGCACTCAGTTTGGATCAAAGTTTCCTTAAAAAGAATTTAAAGTATTAAATATTGAAGTTGCAAGCTCCACCTGAAAATGCAGTCTTTTAATGAATAAAATGTTCATGTTACACAAAAGATTTCATTCACAGAGACACAAGTAACTTCTGCACACATACCTGGGAAACTAATGCATGTTTTTAATTGCAGAACACTTCAGCCTGTTTACTCTTCACTAAGAAAATCAATTTGGCAGGCACATTGCTTCTCCTATAAGAAAATATGAACAGCTTTAAGGCACATGGCCAGAATTTCAATGTACACATTTGGAAATGACTTCTCAAGCACAGTAAAGGTGCCTGTGGCATTATTTTGAGGCCTGGAGTTTTGCTTTATTTATAGATAAATTATAACTGCATATTATTCATGGAAATTAATAGGATATGGATCCTGCTGAGCTAAGTATTCTATCAGGGCATGTTTAGAGATGGAACAAAGCAAAACCAAGCTCCTCCACAAATGAAGCTACCTGGGTAAAGCACAGCCTGGCATCAGATGCTGTTGCTATTAAAATGTTTACCGAGTTCTGTTATCTACTTGCATAAATAAACCTCCATTGGAAAAAGCCCTCTAAAAAAAGAAAGGATGTTTTGAGTATTAAATTGGCTTCTGGAGCATCTAAGTTGAAGCCCAGCTTCTGCCAGAAACTTTGTCACGTTGGTGATTTGCTGATGTTTCTCATTGTTTCCTTCTGTACATCCAAAACAGCTGTCATTTTTCTTCCATCTTTTATAGCTCATGTCTCTGTAGTTTCTTATTGCTTTGTAGTAAGGGCTGTTTTATATGTAGTGCTCTAATTCCTTCTGAGGTGCTGTTGTAATGCACACATACTTTGTGGACATCTCCGGTTGCATGGTCACTGGTACCAACTATGTTATGCTATGAACTTGTTGGTTTATCTGTGGCTGGCATAGCAGAACAAGGATTTCTTTCCGTAACAGTTGTTACACAGGAGCAGGCTCACTTCCTGTCTTGGCTAACTCATGGGTAACAGTGCTCACCTGTGGACAACATGGTACTTGGCTCTTTCAGTAAACTTGCACCATAGTATAAGTGGCTTTTTCTGCAAGAAACAAACATTGCCCATAACCCGGTTTAGTTTCCATGGGTCTAGTGCAGTATCTCTGATAACAGCCAGTGCCTTGCCCTTTATGTAGTTCTACTTTGTAGATAGATGCAAGTTAATCCACCAGCTGCCTCCTAGTCTGGAATGACGACTGATGTAAGCCCTGAAGCATGGCTTCATAATTTTTCCAATTTTTCTTTGTCTCTAGGTTTTCATGAATCAGATTCACTTACTCATTTTTATTTATTTTTTTTATATCTCATTGTGTTTTTGACTTCACTGGTATTTGGGAATCAGACTGTGTTTTCCAAGCTAAGCTTCATAAAAATACAATTTATTGTAAAATGTTTGATATTTTTTCCCGGCAGTGTGTGCCATGCCATGTCTGAAGTAAAGTGTTTCTTTTTATTTATTTTGATTTTTCTACCTTGTGATTTCATTCCTTTCCTCACCACCCACACTGGGGAGAGCATCTTTCCTTGTGGACTTAGCTGTTGATGGCCCCAAAAGCTTGCTTAAAGCATGTTGAGACATGACATGCCAGTGTCTTAAGTGACCACATTTGTTTTGTTTTTAATTTATTAACTGTTCAGTGGCCCTGAATAGCCTCATTCTGCACATATACACAAATACACAAGAGACCACTACCAGTTTGCAATTTGCAATTAACGTGCATTTAACCTTCTGCATTTTGTTTACCTGTTATATGCAACTTCTCTTGGGTCTTCTACTGAGTCTTCACTGTGGGAAAACCACTATGGATGCTTAGACTTCCAGTGAGCTTAGTTTAATTTGTCTTCTCAGAAGAATCAGCAGTGCTTCAAATAAGAATTTGTTTTAGATTGAAGTTCTTTGAGCTGTCACAAGAGTATTTCAGAATAAATATGAATTTTAATAAGTTGCTTATTGTTGAGGTTTAAAACTACATACTTTAGTTCCTCTTATGTCTTTAACTCTCCCACACTAATGAATATTGTTCAGAGACTTACTGTCAGTGATCACTCTGATATTTAAAAAATAAAAAAAATCTGTAGTTGTAACTCAGAAACTTCTTCCTGTGTGAGACCCATGATCTCCAGCTTCCTGCTGAACCTGAGCTGGAAAGCAGAGGTCTGGAGAGCCTGGTTTCTTACGTTGCTTGGTATTCTCATCCCCCACAGAAGTGGAAACAAAAGTTGTTAGTTGTCAAATAAGGTGATAAATAGACACCAGTGATAGAAACCTCTCCTAGGATGTTGTGTCTTCTGTATTGGAAGCTGAAAGGAGTGATTTCTTTTTTGTTGTTTTGTTTTTTTGTTTTTTGTTTTGTTTTTGTTTTGTTTTGTTTTTTGCTAAAAACTTTCCCTCTCCAGGAAGATCTGCTAAATATGTATCTTCTAAACAGATGTTTCTCTTTGAGCATAAGATGCTCCTAACCATTATGAAATACTAGTCTTCTGGATCATGGAACTTTTCAACTTGCAAAAAGGAAGGACACGCAAGAGGTCTTGTCCCCTTTTTATTTCTTATTCCTTAATTATTTATTAATTAAGGATTTAAAGGTTTCTGTTTGCTTTCTACTTTTGGAATTCACTTACAGAAATTTAAAAGTTCACTTACAGAAATTTAAAAACACTCCTCTTTGTTGAGTTTCCTTACTGAACCTATATGTTGTTGAATCCAGAGGAAGAAGTAATGTCTTTTATGAGACCAACTTGAATTGCAAAAGAATAGACAAACTGTCAGGTACAGAAGTGCTTTTTATCTACTGAAATACAAGTGCCAATTTTCAAAGTTAAATTTAGATTAAGAACTGTTTAAACTTGATTATACTAATCATTACAGTGCAGGAGACAAAAGAAATGATTCTGCTACACAGCAATTTTAAGGTCAATAAATATATTGGTTTTGTGCCATATTATTATTTTTGATATTTCTGAACCTCTAGCAATTCCTCAGTTTTATGACAAAGCACACCTTTCCCCTTTCCAGCTTTTTTTTTTCTTTTTTTTTGGACTATAGCATTGGTCTCATTAAAGATATTATCTCTGCCTATATATTTGCTCCTGCTTATATCTTGGAGTAATCATGCCTACATTTACTAAAAAGGGCAGATGTCATATATTTAATCAAGATCTTTCCCTGTCATGATTTTCCTGTTGAAAGGAAACAAAGATAAATGAGTTCTGAGAATTTCAATTCTCTGTCATTTGCACAGGGCTCACATCTGACTGTTTTCATAGGACTACATATACTCTGCTCTCAGGGAAAAACATGGTAGGACATTGCTACAAATTTCTACTCTGGAATTAAAAAAAAAGGAAAAAGGCTTCCAAAGCTCCTTTTTTTTAAAATAGGAATAGAAATAGTCAAAGCATAATTGCTCTTATTCTGTTTTTACCAATGAGGAGGCTGATAGTGAACTTACGATTTGAGTACAATAGTTTTATTTTCCATTCTGCCAGCCCTCCAAGGTGAACGCTTCCACATTGCTTGTCACACAGCTCCCTGTTCTAGGCACAGATTTTAAAACAGTAAGTTAAAGGCCCTTTTCTACATAGTAGTCTTGCTCCTGCTAAAGCACCAGCTGAAGTCTTGGGCTTCACTTAACCTGCATAGGCCAACACCATCCACCTTGGTCTATGTTTCTTGGCTGAAATTGGTCTGTAATGGAAGTGGGAGACCCCAGCCTACAGGTTCCTGTGACTAAAGCTAATTTCTAACTCCCTCAACTCTCCAGAACCTGTTCCAGGATTTCACCTGGGAGGTACTTCTAGATTTATGGTTATTTCAATAGAACATGCAACATTGAGAGCAGCCTTTGCATGAGTTTAGGGAGGGATTCTAAAAAGTTACTCCTCACTTTGTGTAATACAGAAGAAGTACAGCGATAGACAAAACGAATGAAAACCTAAGGGTATTTCCAGACCTCACTTTTGTTCCTAGCAACAGCAATGCACAGTTATTGCTGGGTTTTGTTTGTTTTGTTTTTGTTTTTTTTCCTTTCATTTTTTCTCTTTTAGTCAGCATCCTAGCTTTTAGTCAGAAACTGTGTCTCCTGGTACAAAAGTATGCTCTCTTTGTTCCTCTCTTATGCTGTCAGTTCCTGGAATTTAAAAGTTATTTCACAATTTTTTTTTATTTCTTATTATTATTATTCAGAAACTCCTTTTGCTCTAATCCTCTTCTACAAGAAAGCAGGACAAAACTGTTGCCTCCAAGCTTATCTGGAGGTGCTACTCCCTCTATTAGCAGAAGAGTTGTGGAATGGCAGGAAGAAAGCCAGGAGAATGCAAATAAACCAGAATTTATAACTTAGGGAGATGGGTTCTTCAAATCACAAAACCTGCATATCTTGGCAGACTAAGTTGGATCAAAAGTCCTATTTCACCCGGAGTAGGAATTGCTAAGCAATGCTGAGAAACACAGCTCCAGCACGCATCTCTGAGTCCTGTCAAACTCAAAGCAGATTTTCAGCTGTCAGTGGTTCCTAACTCAAGAAATTCTAGGCAAATGAAGCTGCTCTTGGCCACCTGTGGCTCTCCCAAGGTCTCTATGCCAGATGTTTGCTCTGTCTCTGCAGCACAAGCAGAGCAAGGAGGTCTCAGAGCATTGTTATCTGCAATGCACATTAGGCAATGCAAAGAAAAAATGTGTTTTTTTGGCAAGCTGTTAAAAGCTGTGCTGCCTGCCCTTGCTGATGAAGGGAGGGAAGATGTTGATGGAAGATTTTCTTGAGAACAGTTTTTTTTTTTTTCCACAGTGCTCACATGGGAATAGAAAAAAAAAATAAAATCAGATGTTAAGTCTAGAAGAAACTGTTAGCTCGCTTAGTCTAATAATTTTTATAAGGAAGGTGATAACATCTCACTTTAGCAAGTCAAAACCCTTCTGTTTGACTATGGTGCATTGGAAGACAATAAATGTGTTTCTCATTCACCATTTCTTATTATATGTTGTTCCAGTTGTGCATAACAACAATTACTTGAGAAGTTAAGGTTTGTTTTTGTTTTCCCCCACCTAAAATTATCTGCCTTGAACTGCTAGCCACTAGTGGTTCTTGTAACTTTTTTGTTTGAAATTAAAGAACAATGTAGCACTCAGTATTGTCTTTCCCGGTTGATGCATGTGCATTGTAAGCAAGCCACAACTCAGTCTGCTGAGCTAACCGTATAGTTAAACCTCTCATTAGAAGGAAACAACTCTAACTTTTAATGAAAGCACATCTCCTGCCTGTGTGCCAGACTCTACCTTCTCTTGAAGCTGGTTTTGCCACTCAGTGGTCTACAGATAGGTTAAAAAAAAAAAAAATTTTTTTTTCTGGCCCTGTTCCCCACTTTATTATTTGTGTGAGGAATGAACAAATTATCCTTGCTTTTTTTTTTTTCCTTCGTTTCATTTGCTATGGCATTGCTTTGCAAACTCATATTTTAGATGCCTGTCTATTGTGACCCTCATATTTTTTAGCTGCTAATTCCTGAAATAGGCACTCCCCTCATAATTAAAACCTGATGTCTTGTTCTTTGATATCTGACTTTGTTTGCCTTTTACATCAGCATTGTGTTTGAATGTGTCTAATTCTTCAAGTGATATAAATTTTTCTGTGCAACTGCCTGTTTCTCCCTCATTATCTATCACCTCATCAGTCCTTTTGTAATCTGTAAATTTGACAAACTGTGATTTGATAGCTGCAATCAAATCACCAGGGACACTTCAAACAGCACTGAAGTTGACTTGAAATACTTTTCAGTAATGACCACCTATGGATAGCCTCTTTGGGGGTTGTCAGCCAGCCAGTGCTTAGCCACTCAATGTGCACGTTGCTGAGGGTGCCGACATTTTATAAAATAAGGCGTCATGTACCAGGTGAAATTATTCATCAGTTATAAACAGTGCCTGTGCTTTAGCAGCTTAAAATAAAGGGCGAAAGTATGTATGGGAGAGGTGGATAAGACTGGCAAAATAAGTGCATGGTTGAGAAAGGGAACCAAAGGAGAGAAGGTGATGGGTGGAAAAAACAGAACAGCTTTGTTGCTAAGCAGAAGTATAGAAAAGTCTCCTCCTGACCCAATGATTTAATGTGGTCATTATGATGATCTCTGGGAAATATTGAGCTGCAAATGGTTCTTGGAGGCTAAGTGGCAGTTTTAAAATTTTGGTTTCCCAGCAGTTTTTGTTTTTCACAAATTTTCTTTTTATTTCAGTTATGATCTTGCTGTCACTGCGCACTCTTCAGTGTTGTCTAGTGCATTGATTTATTTCTATTGGGGCGTGTGTTTTCTGACTAGAACAATGAGGCATTGTCAATTCAATTCCATTTGATGATATTTCATGAGTATCTTTACAAGTACTACATGAGAAAGCTAATTTTAGTACTTTGATTTTATCCCATTTTTCTCGTCGTTTCTCCAGTCTGCAGAAGCTCTTGCAAGTTGGAAGGACGGTTGTAAAGAGGTAACACTGTGCAAGTGGTTTCCTCAAAAGACAGAGTGCTCTATGCTAAATTGAAAGGCAGTTCCTACAATGCATATCATATAGAAAACATAATCGCTTGTTAAAAATGAGGTGAGGTCTTTTTCCAGTTCTGCCACAGACTTTTTGTATCTGGATCATTGTACATTGACCACTCCTGTATTTAGAGATGTTTATATGCAGTCACTGGAATTAGTTCCCAGGAATCAATAGGTGAAAAGCAGCCTACTGGAACGATATGGTGCCTGCAGCCTCCCAAACCCTGCCCAGGGGTTTCCTTGTCTCAGGAAAGCCGTGCCTGGAAACCTCCTAACAAATAACTGACAATCTCAGGAGGCATTAGTGGGAGAGAGGCTCTGTAGCAGTGACTGTATCACCATTAAGTTTAACACTGTGGCAAGGGGAAAGCGGGTTATATAGGTTCAGTGTATAGATATCAAATTTAGGGAAGGGAATTCAATGAACTGTTGGACTTTTGTGTACCGTTTTCACCAACAACCTGCAGGAGAGAGTTAACAAACAAGATCACCTGTGTTCAGATGCTACCAAGAATTTTCCGAGTAGCTAAATGCCTATCAGTGTGAATAATCATGAAGAAATGAATCTATGCTGAACTCAAAAGCTGGGAGGGGATATGGCATTTCTGGGCACCAACCATCAGGACGAGGTGCAGGCAGACCCCTGAGGCGGCCTGAGGTGGGCCGGGGCCGCACTGCCTCTGTCAGTGCTCGGAGCAGGGGGTTCTCCAGAGGAGGGAAAGCTGTCCCTGTGTTGGACTGCAGGGAGGAAGGAAGAGCAGGATTTGGTTTGGGTGTGTCTGCCTGTGGGGACGGGGGAGGCAGCCTAGACTGGGCCTGAATCTTGCAAAACACAGCTGAGGGGAGCCCCCTGAAGCGCCCCATGGCATGCCAGGGGGGCAGTGCAAGTGTAATGCCAGGGAGGGAAATGCAACTTTTACGATGAAGAAAAGAAAGAAACACTTTCCCAGCGAGGAGTAACACTGCAGATACTCCTGAGGCAGAAACCGGCCAGGCTTTTCCTCAGGTGCCGATGGGGAAGAGGCCGCCTCTCAAGCCCGAAAGGCCGCGGCAGGGGGATGCAGACGCCTCTGTACTGCGCCTGGTGGTGTTTGGCCTCCCCAGGTAACTGCACGGGTCCTCCCTCAACCACGGGGAGGGTATGGCTGAGCAGCGGGTCGAGCAACATAAACCACGTTCAGGTTCTGGCTATAATTCATTCTCTCAGTCTAATCACACTCCCCGCCCTTGCCAGACGTAACTCAAAGTCTAAGGGCAAATTCAAAGGCCATTCTGTATCCCTCAGTGCCAGCCAGGCATAGTTTTTAATCTGTCCTTTTCCACAGCTGTATTTAACTTCTCTGATCAGCTTCTTATGGCCTTAATTGCATTATGAAGAAGTGGGAAACTGAGCAATTGCTTTGGTATACTTCATGTAATCGCTGTATTTTTCTGTCGTGTCCATGAGATCCAACTCAGATCCCAGCCAATGGCATCAGGCTTTTTTTCCTGAGTGAAGTCATGAGTTGCTGTTAAATAATCCTAAACTTATTCAAATCAATCCATTTTAGCATGTAAGACCTGAAGAGATCATGACCTGAGGTAATCTGGCAAGAGGCCACAAGTTCATCCATCGGCTGGTACAGAGGGGAGATGGGTGCTGTTGCACACAGCACCAGCTGTCAGCCATTTTAATGATCCGGCGCGGCCCCCTCAGGCAGACTGACAAATATTTGGGTTTTTCTTCATTTTCTTATGGCATCCTTTTCTAATTTCCCTGAAGAGGCTATGGTATGATAATTGTGTTATATTAATTTTTGCCTAATTGCATCAATATTCTGTATTTGGCTTCATGTTTTACAAAGCACTATACATAAATTATTACATCATGATTCATGTCCTGTTATGTCTGTTGCATTCAGAGTAATTAACTCCAAAGAGGGACATACAGCATACATTCAGCACTTTTTGCACAGAAAGTTTGTGAATACACTGAGCTGCTTGTCTTGGAAGACTGCCTTGTGGTGCTTGGTAGCTTGTGGAGTACATGATTGCAGGTCCTCTAACTATGTATTTCAGGTTTCTCATAATTCAGAGTAATATGAAAGATTAGAAAAAATGTGGTTATTCAATGATCTTATTTTCCCAGGTTTACTAGCATAAATCACCCAAAGAGCCTGCAGCTGCTGCTGAAAAGGGCAATTCCATCTTTTCCTCTCATCCCCAGGAAAGATTGTGCACTGCTTTCCTTGTGTTGGCACTAGCAGTTGTGCGGCCATGCAAGGCATCAGAAGGAAGAAAACAAATTAACATTCAGCTGTATCAGCAACTTGATCTGACTTGCAATGTACCAATGATTGCTAGTGGTGACACAAAAAAGGGCAGGGGCATGCAGATGTGAGTGCAGGTTCAGATGGGTTTAAGTTGCATGTGAAACCACATCTTAAGAAGCAGCATGAAAGGGGGAAGGATTCATCTTTTGTGTAGAAATACTGTATCATGAAAGAGACTTCTGTTTTGCTTTCATCTTTCTAACCTATGGACTTCTGCACCCTGCCATCTGTTACCACCTTTTGCATACAGTGCAATGCAACCTCTCTTCCTTGCTTTCATGTTTTACTTTTTTTTTTTTAATTAGCTATTTGCAAACAAGGCATATTTTCTCAGTTTCCACATCCAATTTTTAAAGCTTTCTGTTGTGCTGTTTTATCCAGTATTCTTCAATACAGTGGAGTATTTAATGAGCAGAGGGAAGTGCGCCAGCTGCGGAATTGGGAGATAGTATTTGAAATCCTTTTGGTAACACTAATATTTCATCCCGATGAGTTTTTGTTTTCTTTCTGACTTCTGTTGATCATAGAAGGTAGGTGGACACCTGTTACTAGATTATGAATAGTAGCCCATTGTGTCTTTTTCGGGTTCTCATGAATAAACCTTGGTGCAACTTCTTACTTATGTATTAGCTTGGTTGAAGTTTTCTTTTCACTTACTTTTTTGACTTGTGTAGTATATCTGAAGTTTGCTCTGTGTTTCAGGTATTTAATAGAAGTAATTAATAGTTCTTTGTTTCAGACAGCTTTTTTGTCTGTTTTTGCAGTGTTATTGGAAAGCAACTCAAGGTTACTGTTTTAGGCAATTATTTTATTATAGCTGTATAGTTCACAATATGTGTTGTTGATGTTCCTCAGTTCCAGAATTTTCCTCAGGAAGGTTTATTTTTATTATCCGCCCCCTCCCCCCCCC